>BRYE01000023.1:7705898-7708398 GCA_030159115.1 Actinidia arguta var. hypoleuca
GTGTCGCCAAGGTCTTATGATTGCCAAACTCCATGTGGATACAGTCGCCCAAAGAATGCCACAGTTTTGATTTCGCCAAAATCTCCATATGTATGATTTTAATCACCAAACTCCTTGTTATGATCGCCAATCTCTATGTGATGGAATAATAAAATCTCTCTAGTTTGATTTTATTATTTGCCAGTGAGTTGTGTCACCAATATCAAAAGTTTTAATTCGCTAGATTTGTTATCGCCAATATCAAGATTGTCCATTCATTGAGACATTAGAAATGACAAGGCATCTTGATAGTTATTTTTTTATCGCCAATATTGAGAGCGCCCATTCATTAAAAAATTAGAAAATGATAAGGCATCTTGATTGCCAGACAGTGGATCGCTTGATAAAGCAACTTAAACCCGCCTAAGATCGCCTATTAATCAAGCCCGCCAAGTTAATTTAATCGCCATAATTAAGTTTGCATTTTGCCTATTAAGGTGAATGGACTGAATCGACAACAAAAGCGAAAAGAGTGCAAATGTATGGGGGACCCCCTATTTATAAGAATCATCAAAGGCTGAGATTTATCTACTCCAACAGCTAGAATCGCATGACGTTTTGAATTCCGAAATCGAAACTGCCATTCCTGTCAAAAAGTCATTCCGCCATTAATGCTCTCGTCCACATGTCATCCCAAAAAGATGTGCCATCATTGCATGCCTACGTCATCAAAGTTGAGCTACTTAACTTGCTACTAAAAAATCCCAAGTGTCTCACCTCGGCATCTCGAGTAGGGGCTATTAATGTGGGGTAAAATCTCCACTAATGATGTTCTGAGTTGGGCACGTCGCTTAAAGGAACCACATAACTGTACTGGTCACCAATAATCTATCCAAATATCTTGAGGATCGCATCGCCACACCACTATCGCTCACGTCGCCAATATTTTTGTGAGCATGCCATTTGATCTCTATATCGTCAATAGGCGAGGTCGATTACTTTGCTTGCCTAAAGACCATCTCCATGAGGACTCCATCTCTATAAGGAATCCGCTTCCATAAGACTTCTTCTCCACCACATCGCCTATAGTTGCGGTCTGTTCTTCAAATGGTATCTTCCTATTAAATCTCTGTTATTCACGGGATATCCTTCCATACTTATCTATTCGAGGATATAAAAGGCCGTTCCCCCATCACAAAAAGATACACACACAATTTATGACCAAAACCTTAGCAATCTCACTTTTTGAGAGCTTTGTTGCCTTATATTGTTTAGCTTATTCACTTTGGTCTGATCTCCATGCCAAAGGGGGTTTGATAGGTCTCGCCCCAACCGGTCATGTTTGTTCTCTTGCGCAGGTCACCCAAGTCATTGCCAAGGTCAAGTACCGAGGTCACGAGCAATTCTAACTATTGGTTGCTTGCCCCCTGATTTTTACCACAGCATCTGGTTTTCTTAATGCTTCATTTGTTTTTGTTTTTTGTCTTTTTCTCAAATTTTGATTTGGGTTTGTTTATTTTTCTCAAAATTTTGGTTGGGTTTGTTATTTTTTCTCAAAATTAGATTTGGGTCTATTTGTTTTTCTTAAATTTTGATTTGGGTTTGTTTGGTTTTGCAATATATATTGGAAACCAGTGTGTACCCACGAGAGCCAGAATCGATGAAAGAGCTTAGAGAGGTGACTGCTAAGCATTCATGGTGAAATCATCAAAATTCTCTCTCTCTCTCAATTTTTGGATCTTAATTTTGAATGGTGAAATAGGAACATTATGACTACCTCTGCAAATGAAGGGCAGTTCTTGAACATGTTATTGAAGCTGATCAATGCTAAAAACACCACAGAAATTGGTGTTTACACAGGCTACTATCTTCTTGCCACTGCTCTTGCTTTTCCTGACGATGGAAAGGTATTAAAATAAATTGGTACTATTTGTTACGTCCCCTGTTTTTGATTTTCTTTCATTCCAGTACATCCCTTTTGTGCACAAGTAACATGGAATAGTCTATGCAATCGAGTAGAAGAATGAAAGGAAAAGAGAGACCCACGAATGATTTTGAGTCGTGGATTTCCTCTGATTGGTGAAAAATGGTGTGTGCGCAGAACATAGCTTCGACTTTACTTGAAGGAGGAGCCAGCAACGAAGGTAAAAGGTACTTTCCAATGTTCCAAATAGGTACATTGTATTCTGTAATTAGAAATTCTTTGTAATTTTGCAAGGCAAGTATTTCTTTGAGGCAAAGGTTTCTAATGTCTTTTTTTTTTCTTTTCTTTTCTTTTCTTTCAAGTGATGTACATTCATGGGATCACTTATGCTCTTGGTAATTTTTTCTTTATTATCCATGGATCCTTCTAGGGTTGGCATGTTGTGTTTGTAATGAGTTTTTTTATAATAAATTTGAATACATTGTACTTTTTAATTTTTAGCAGCCTTAGATTGTGATAGTTTGCTTACGTGATAGTTTACCATTTGATAACTAAAAGTGTAATAAGATTGGATCATATGAATGCTTTTCTTAATTG
>BRYE01000023.1:7758398-7763398 GCA_030159115.1 Actinidia arguta var. hypoleuca
GGCTGAATTCACTCATGAGGTTCTCTCGGAGGAAGAAATTTTGACATTGCGGAGCTCAGAAGATGACCTCGGAATCTTGGATGAGGATCTTGGGAGATGAAGGTTATTTGTAGATGGATCTTCAAATCAGCATGGATGTGGTGCATGGCTTGTCCTCCAAACCCCGTCAGGAGAGCAGATGGAATATGCTATACAGATTGGGTTTAAAGCTACCAATAACGAAGTTGAATACGAGGCACTCCTCGCTGGATTAAGGGTCGCCACGAGATTGGGAGTAGATTCGATGGACGCTTATAGTGATTCACAACTAGTAGCAAACCAAGTCCAGGGAGACTACCTCGCTAGGGACGCTCGGATGGCAGCTTATTTAGATGAAGTCAAAAGCATGACTAAAAAAATCAAAAGCTTTACCATTTGACAGATCCCTGGAAAGGAGAACAGAAAAGCTGACGCCCTCGCCAATCTCGCCTCCACTTTTGATTTTATAACAGACAGAAATATACCTCTGGAATTCCTATCCAATCCAAGTATTGAGATCACCAAACCTGTCTATCGAACTGAAACAGACCCAACATGGATGGATGAGATCGTCGCCCACCTCCAGCATGGCACACTACCAATGGATAAACTCCAAGCTCGCCGGATCCGATACAGATCTGCGAGATTTTGCCTTTTTTATGGAATTTTATACAATTGATCATTTTTAGGTCCTCTCCTAAGATGTTTCCGACTTGATGAAGCCAATTATGTGATGAGAGAGATTCATGAAGGCGTCTGTAGAAATCATTCAAGGGCGAGGTCCTTAGTGCAAAAAGCAATTCGACAAGGCTACTTCTGGCCTCAAATAGAACGTGATGCAACAACATACACCAAAGAATGTGACAAGTGCCAGAGATTTGCACCAGTAAGCCACCTCCCCCATACTGAGATGGTGCCAATAACCAGCCCATGGCCATTTTCCCAATGGAGGATTGACATACTGGGACCTTTGTCTCAAGCTCCATTACAAAAAAAGTTTTTAATCGTCGTCATTGATTACTTCACCAAGTGGGTAGAAACAGAGTCATTCTCCAAAATCATCGAGAAGAATAGAAGGAATTTTATGTAGAAAAGTATCGTTTGCCGATTTGGAATTCCCAAGGTTCTCATCTCAGACAACGCCAAGCAATTCGACAATGATGGATTCAGACAATTTTGTTCGAATCTTGCCATATCGCATCATTTCTCCTCGCCTGGTCATCCCCAAGTCAATGGCCAAGTCAAACTTACTAACAGAACCATCCTAAGGAGTCTAAAGACAAGACTATAGAAGTCAAAAGGTGAATGGGTAGAAGACCTGCCAAGCATACTTTGGGCATATCATACAACTAGCAGGATTCCTACTGGCGAGACGCCTTACTCCATGGTCTATGGGACAGAGTCGATGATACCCATTGAAATCGGAATTCCAAGTTTTAGGACCTAAAATTTCGACAAAGATAATAATGAAAGCGAGCTGAGACTCAACCTCGACCTCCTCGATGAAAAACAAGAGCGAGCAAACATACGCCAAGCAATTATAAACACCAAATCTCCAAATATTATAATCAAAGAGTCAAATACAGGTCATTCTTGCCTGGCGATCTAGTCCTAAGAAAGGTTACCCTATCTACTAAAGAGCCAAATGCTAGAAAGCTAGGCCTAACGTGGGAAGGCCCTTATAAGGTCGTCAATATATCCAGACCAGGGACTTATTGGCTTGAAGATATGAATGGGAGAGCACTTCCTCATCCTTGGAACGCCGAGCATTTGAAAAAGTATTACCAGTGACATATCTGGTCGCTTGGGCAATACAATTGTAATCATTGCCAGTTTATTCTTATAAAATTTCTCTAGTTTATTTTAATCATCCTTGCTCGCCGGTGTATCTCCTATTGCAGGATGGAAGTTGCCAAGATTAAGATCGCCAGCTCGTATAAAATGACGGAGGCGTCTTGATCGCCGTACTCAAGATATCCAGTTCGTTATTAAACGACGGAGGCATCTTGATCGCCATCTTAGAAGACCAAGATCTTGATCGCCAGCTCATTACAAAACGACGGAGGCGTCTTGATCGCCGTACTCAATATAGCCAATTCGTTATTAAACGACGGAGGCATCTTGATCGCTAGCTCGTTATAAAATGACAGAGGCGTCTTGATCGCCGTACTCAAGATAGCCAGTTCATTATTAAACGATGGAGGCATCTTGATCTTCATCTTAGAAGACCAAGATCTTGATCGCCAGTTCGTTATTAAATGACCGAGGCATCTTGATCGCCATATTCAAAATCGCCAGTTCATTATTATACGACGGAGGTGATCGCCGTACCAAAGATTATCTTGGTCACCATATTGAGAATTGAAAATTCCAAGATCGCCAGTTCATTTTAAAACGGTCGAGGTATCTTGATCGTTATGCAATTCAAGGTCGCCCATTTATAATTAAGAGAAGGCATTATAGCTAAGGATGCCAAGCAATTGACGCCAGTACAAACAAAATTTGAACAAGTAAAATGATTATTCATTCATTTAAATATAATTACACATCGAAAAAAAAAAAATTACAAGGGAGGAGGATTTTCTTCGCCTTTCTCAACAATTTTCTTGGCTGCCCCCTCCCCTTCTTCATCCTCGTCCTCCTCGATGAGAAGATCATGATCGAGACCAATGTCCTCCAAGTTGATGGCAAGGTCGGGATGATGGCGACGAAGTTGTCGCTTTTAGAAGTCAAATCCTTCGCCAAAATACTTCGTGGCAGCATCTTCAACAACCCCAAGAAATCCGACGAAGATTTGAACTCCTCGACAGCTGATTGTTTAGATCGGCCCAGACTTTCCCTCAATTCCACCACCAATATCCCAGACTTCTCCAATCTATCGGTAAGGGTGTCTCTCTCATCTTTTAATTTGGCAAACTCGTCGCCAGCCTATTGCTCCCGAGCTCGGGCCTCGACCAATTGCTGCTCCAGATCGCCAGATAATTTCTAAAGGCTGGAGACTTCACTGTCCAAAGAAGCGGCTCACCCTTGTTGAAGAGATGCCTCTTCAACAGTTTCCCTACTCTTGACTGCCAGAGAAGATCCAAGCATAAACGCCTACTACAAAAAAAAATTTTTAGATCAACCTGGGCATATTTAACAAGGATAAAATAAAGGGTCGAGGTAGTGTTGAGATAATACCTAGCCAAGGGCATGAAAAAATTTGGAGGCAGTCTAGTCCAAGGACAATTGCCCTACTTTTTCTTGGTCCGAAAGAGGGATCACTTGTCGGAGGATCTTCTCAGCTACAGAAGAGCTCCCTAGAATGGAAGCCCTAGCACCAAGGACAGTCCCCAGTGAGGGCGAGCTCCCCTCCCCGAGCCTCGAAGAGGAGGTGGCCCTCGGACAATCAGCAGGACTAGACATTTTCTTTTTGGGTTCAAGAGCGATGATGGGCTCCTTCCCTTTGGGGCTGTCCCCAGGTTTAGCCTTCTTACTTGGCGAGATGGAAGGTTCGTCCAAAGGATGTTTCTCGCCAATTACCACTCCCTTAACAGGAATAGATTTTTTGGCCGAGCTTTCGCCCTTGGCCTTCTCCACCTTCTCGCCAAGTTTTTTCAAGTTAATCCTCCTCGACATAACTGCAAAATAAGGCACAAATGTCAGATATGAAAAAATAAATGATTAGAATAGACAAGATTTATACCATCCGACTTAAGCTCGGGAGGTAGTCTGGAATCCGACCAGAATTCCGATGTCGGGTCCGAGCTTGATCCCGAGTAAGACGGGGAAAATTCTAAAAGGGGATCCCGTACTTTTTCCCCCGACCATCTTAACAAAGTTAGGTCGGGGATATGAGGTAGAATCCTCTTCAGTTCCTTCCTAAGGGTCCCTAGATATTCTATTGGTTCATCTCGGGAATGGCTGTCTTGCTGGATGTATTCACCACGGGAAGGGTGGGACTCACCCGCTTCGCCCGACGACGTTGATGGCGCGTGTTTATGTGGCTCCTCGCCCTCAGTCCCAGATGCCATAGGTCTAGGAGAGCAAAAAACTCGACAAAACGACTTCGATTTAAGAAGCATGGGGACTGAAAAGCGCTCACGTTCTACCACCGATTTTGAAATCTCGTCGAAAAGCTCCTGCTCATACCCAAGCAACTTAGGCAGATCATTGCAGCGCTTATCTGAGACCGCAGAATGTTAGTTCAGCTAATATCTTATTAATAAATAAATTGAAATTTATGATAGAATTCAGACCGACTTAGGATATTCCATGACCTCGGAACCCTTGGCACTCCTTCCCGAGGTGAATCGTCATGAAGCTCCCAACTATCCCCGGAGGCGAAAAAGAATTTGCTCTTCCACCTCTTCACGTTGCTGGGGTATCCTCTGAGGATGGTTTTCTTGTACCTCGCCTTGAAGTACAGCCACCCTAGATCCAGTTTAGGGTTATTGTTGAGGGAAAATATATTCCTAAACTCGGAGAGCGTCATCGAATATTTATATACTCGCCACAATGCTAGGGCACCAGCGATACTTTGCCACGCGTTGGGGACGAGTTGGGCTGGGCAAATATTATAAAGTATTAAAATTAACCTAACAGTAGGATGAATAGGAAAGCGAATGCCCACGGGAAAGGAGGCCTCATAAAAAGCCACCTCGCCAGGGCGAGTTGAAAGTATGGTTTCGTTCTCCTCAGGAAATCTAATTTGTACGCCCTGAGGAAAGGAATAAGTCTCCCTGAGCAAGTATAGCTCCTCGGGAGTCATAATATTATGCTCTTTTTCTATTGAGAGATGAATATCACCTAGGGGGTGACCTCAAGGGCAGATGGTTCTTCCATAGGCAATCTAGGAGATTGTTTTACTTCGTTATTTATATATGACGATCCTTCTCCTAGGTGGTCGGATATCCAAGAAGGTAAGGACTCCAAGTCTGATGGGCTAACCTTAGGCCTATAGGACATAAAACTACAAGAATGGGGACTTAATCAAGGTACTT
>BRYE01000023.1:7795898-7798398 GCA_030159115.1 Actinidia arguta var. hypoleuca
TTCTTTCAGTTAGCCGAAAAATTACTAAGGAAAATGAAGAGCACATTCTTTTGTTAAAAGGAGGAGGTCTTTTGGTTAGACAAATATTGTGTTAACGGTGTTATGGAACTTGAAAAAAATATCAACCATGGTTATCTTCCCTTCTTCGAAAAAGATGTGCATAACCTTTTTACCAGAATCAGAAGGAAGCATGATGTTAATGATGCAACAAATCTTTTGCAACATTGTAAAATCGCAAACGAAGAAATTGCAAGTTTCGGTATACTTTTACAATTGACGAAGAAAGAAAGCTAGAACATTTTTTTTGGTGGCTAGCTCATTCATTTGATTGGTACAAAAAAAATACAGGTATGATGTCGTGCTTGATACTACTTACAAGGTTAATGCATATCAAATTCTTGTTAGAATCTTTGTGAAAATCAACAATCATGGGAAGACAATATTGTTTGTGTGTGTACTTCTTTGAAATGAGAGAGAAAGAGCTTTCTGGTAGTTGATGAAGGTAATTTCCACTTGTATTTCTTTCAAATGTTTTTCTATTAAAATTATTTTGTTATGAATTTTAATAATTTGTTGTAGTTTGTGAACTCTCCTATCTTTGATGAAGAAACAACCGAAAACTATTCAAACTGATCAAGATCCATGGATAATTGAAGCAATCGCAAAAGAATTTCCATCCACAAAGCACAATCTATGCATATGGCGCATAACGAGTAAATTTAGTGGTTGGTTTATTGTTGTTCTTTGAAGCCAATATCAAGCTTGGGGCGCTGATTTTACAAGTTATATCACTTGGACACACCTGAACAGTTTTGAAAATCAGTGGGCTCATGTGACCGCCAAGTATAATTTGCATACCAACAAGCAAGTGATTGGTTTGTATGAAATTAAACATTTTTGGATGCCGGTTTACTTGTGTGATTATTTCTTCTGGTGAATGACAACTATGACAAGATCAAAGAGCATAAATGCATTTGTGAAGCGGTTCATTAGCTCATACACAAATTTGAACCAACTTGCTAAACAAGTTAGTGACCTTCATTTCTTTAATTCCTTCCTTATTTATATTATATTTTTTTATAATGAATCTACTTAATTTAGGTTGATCTTGCTATTGAAAATGTTAACCACCACAATAGCACGACACAATGTTGGAAAAATATAGAGTTTCCGTTTTGAGAACAATGTTACCGCTGGAACACCTGGTGTAAAACGTTTCAAGAGGGAGTTCGGAAGAGCAACTCTATATTCATTGCTCCTTGAAAATGGTCTCGTAGTAAAGCACGAGAAGGAAGCAAATAGCAAGAAGCAAGTCGTATTTTTGGATGGTGAGACGACAACATGTAGTTGCAAGCATTTTGAGTGCCACCACATTCTAATTGTGTTTCTTCATAAATATTGCTATAAAATACCATTTACATATTTATCATCACGTTGGTGTCATGAAAATCGAAAGGTGAAGAAGGATCACACAAATGTTGGAAGAGGAAATTTTATCGCATCAAGCAATTGATGTTCATTGTCCTCCAATTTCGAAAACCAAAGGACGCCCCAAGATAAAGCAATTGAAAGGTGGAAAAGAAGCCCAAAATCTAACCAAAACTTGTGGACTATGCAAAGAAAGTTGTCCATAATATTACCACATGTCAAGACAAGAAAAGCATTGGTTTTGCCGATGAATTAAAAAAAAAAAAAAAAAAAAGATTTCAAGTAGTGATATTCACTTGAATCCAGTATTTTCTCTGAAGTATTAGGTAATTTGCAATTTGCCCTTGATTTTCTAATTAATATTTGAAGTTTTTATTGGTTACATAGATATGCTAATTAACTTTCTTAATTGGTTCATTGCAGTGGTAATGCTTTTTGAATGTATACATATGGAAGGTGCTGGAAATTTCGTTGTTTTTGGAAGATCTTAACTCAAGTCTAAGAGTTTTGCGCATAAAGATGAAGGTAAAATGGATAGTTATTTTGTTCAGTAAGATAGACAGTTATTTTGCACAGCCAAATAGATAATTATTTTGTTAAATAGATTAAGCTCATTGTAAACTTGAATGAGAAGTTCTCTCTCTGTAATAGAATAATTTTCATCTTTTTTTTATTTGTGATATTTAGTTTTGAGCACTTGTGTATATTATACAATTGAAGACTTAACTATTGTACTGGTTTTATTTTTTATCTTATAACTTAACTAATGTACGGGTTTTATTTTTGGTCTTATACTTTATTTTACTAAAGCGATATTTGGGTTTTCTCAGTTTGAATCATAAAACTTTGATTTAGGCTTAGTTCGGGCTTCAGCTCCACTAGTTTCTAAAATTTTTCGTCTTTAGTGAAGTTATTTTATTGTTTGTTTTCTCTGTTTTAATCGTAGAACTTTGATTTAATCCTAGGTCAGTCTAGATATTTTAGCTCCATTAGTTTCTAAAGTTTTTCGTCTTTAGTGAATTTATTTAATTGTTTGACCAGAACATTATACTATTTTGGTTCCTCTTGACCA
>BRYE01000023.1:7853398-7855898 GCA_030159115.1 Actinidia arguta var. hypoleuca
CCCTCGCCAGTCGCCGCAAACCAGAGAGAGAAGAAGAGAACTAGACTCCTGCCTCGCAAGCTTCTTCGTCAGTTGCCACCACTCTCGGCGTGGCCCCTGCTGTCGAAGCTAAGCTCTCTCGCGTTCGGTGGATTTGTTTAGCCACTCCAAGCCCTAGGTGAGTTTCGAGATAAACTCTTATATATGGATACTTACATCTCAAAATTTTGCTCTGGGGGGTTTGGTTTCAATTTCTCTGCTATTGTTCAATCCGTGGTGGTGATTCATGTTGTGTATGCGTTTTCATGCAATGGGGGTTGTGGGTTTTTGCTCTTGATATTATTGCTGGACACATGTTTGTGAAAAGGCCTAAGTGAGTTTAGATAATTATTTCTGGTGTTAAATGCAATCTTTCAATCTGTGGTGCTTTGACATTGCTGGTCCAGAGTATGCAACAAAATACAAAACTTTAATTTATCTTGTTGGCTCTGCATCTGCCGAAGTAATTGCTGCCATTGCCCTCTGCCCCTTCGAGGCGATTAAGGTTCGTGTCCAAACTCAACTTGGGTTTGCCAGAGGTTTGTCAGATGACCTTCCGAATTTTGTCAAGTCTGAAGGTGCTCTTGGGTATGTTATATTCAAAACAATTTGGGTTTGAAAAAAAACTATTATATTTGTCAATTTTCTTAACTTTCGTTTGAGATTATTAAGTTTTTATTTTTTTTCTTATCTTTTCAAGCTTTACAAAGGGCTTGTTCCTTTTGGGGGACGACAGATTCCATGTAAGCTCACATTCCCTGTAATTCCACTCAAACCAAAGCCATGAAGTGTTGGGTGGAATAGTTTATCTACTATGAAATCAACCATATGGAATTGGCTGGACAATAGAAAGCTCTTGTCATTTTTGTTTTCTAATTGAGATGGATTTTTTCCTACTGTGATTTGAACTTTTTGTAACTATACTTTTCTTTACATAGACATACACACACACACACACACATAGACACGTGCACACATATAATTTTCGTCTCAAATAGACATGGAGTGGGGAGGGTATGCAATCTGACAAATAATAACATGAGCATTAAAAATGATGCCTTTTCTCATTGCACTTTCCTAATCTTTTCTCAGCATTGAACTTTCTATTTGCATATGATAAGTTTATGTATGCTAGTCTTATTTGTATGTCGCTTATGTGCTCACCATGTTAACTAACAAAAGTACATTTATCCCAAGAAGTTCTGCGTGTATTTATCAGTCGAGTTCAGAAATGAGTATTGATTTTGACCCATTGTGATTTAACTAACAAAAGTACATTTATCCCAAGAAGTTCTAAGTGTCGACCCCCTTGAAATTAAGTGTCGACAGTTTTAGGACAAAAACTGAATAGTCCTTGAAGATATGTGTCGACACCTATTTGATGTGTGTCGACTCCTATTAATTTTCGAGTGTTGACACCATTAGATAATGTGTCGACACCTTCTGTCGGGGTATATAAAGGGACTGAGCCCTAATTCGACTTTTCACGTTCCATTTTCAAACCACCCACTCTTCCTCTCTCTCTCTCTCTAAAAGCGATCATCTCTGCGAGAATCAAGGCACGATTCGAGATACTCCCACCCAAAATCCATCAATCTCTTACGAAATCAATCCTTCCTCAACATCCATGGCACCCAAAATCTCTCGATCAACTAGGAAGAAGAATCAAAGCTGGGCGCTGGTGGTGTCGACACCAGACGCACCCAAAGGCCAGAAAAGGAAGGCAAGTGTCGACATTACTAAAGAAAAGAGCAAGAAACAGAGGGGTGAAACTTCTACAGCAGGATCAGCATCCCTAGATCGAGACCCGATGTATTTTTTGGAAGATAGGGACTGGGAAAGGTATAATCTCGATTTCTCACTTAGGAAAGTCATAAACGGTCGATGGATCGATTACGACTTCTTTGATGCACATAACTTCACGTTTAGCGCACAAATGGACGACCTAGGATGGATGCACATGTCTTTGATAAGGGATGATGTTTATCCCGACCTAGTCGCATACTTCTATGCGAATGCTTCACGGGGACTTCACTCGGATGAAATAAAGAGTTATGTGAAAGGAAAACATATAACACTGGATAAATCAACAATTAGAAAAATCGTAGGAATTAAAACGGAAGGTGAGATAGGTAGGCATAACGTGACAAGGAAAGAACAGATGCAAGCAGTTAATGGAAATGATGTAAATTTGGCTGCCCAACCGACGGCCAATACGCTGCCTCTAGAACTGAGACTAGTTCACCACTTCATATGTACCATTCTGATTCCCAAGATGGGAAAATTTGAGTATGTATCAGATAGAGAGTTGTTCTTCCTTTGGGCATACGTCATCGGGTCAAAAATCGACTTGGCCCTATTTATTCTAGATCAAATGTTCAAAGCCACCATTAAAAAGGTGAGCTTACCGTATGGGATGCTTTTAACACGAATTTTCAAATACGCACGGGTTGACTTGGACGATGAGACAATTAGAACCCCT
>BRYE01000023.1:7873398-7880898 GCA_030159115.1 Actinidia arguta var. hypoleuca
TGCTTTGGTTTTCTTTTTGTCTCATATTTTGACGTCAAAAACCATACTTCGACTTTCTTTTGGGCTCCTATTCTTGTTAATCAGTGACTGTTCTTCTTTTCTTTGAACATGGCATTCGTGGGACAGAGTTCGGAGCTCGGCTAACTCTCCCATAGAGATAAAATTCTTACTAAGTATGCTTTTAAAATTCCTCGTGGGATAGAGTTTGGAGCTCATTTAGAGCTCAGCTAACTCTTCCTTAAGAACTTTTCTAAGTATACTTTAGTACAATTTGTGGGACAGAGTTTGGAGCTTGAGTAGAGCTCAACTAATTCTTCCCTTAGAACTTTCCCAAGTATACTTTAGCAGAATTCATGAGATAGAGTTCGGAGCTCTCCTAACTCTCCCCTAAGAACTTTTCTAAGTATATGTTAGCAAAATTCGTGGGACAGAGTTCGGAGCTCGCGTAGAGTTCGGCTAACTCTTCCCTAAGGACTTTTCTAAGCGTAGGTTAGCACCATTTGTGGGACAGAGTTCGGAGCTTCCCTTGAGCTCGGCTAACATTTCCCTAAGATCTCTCCTAAGTATACTTTAGTAGAATTTGTGGGACAGAGTTCATAGCTCGCCTAACTCTTTCCTAAGAACTTTTCTAAGTATACGTTAGCAAAATTCGTGGGATAGAGTTTGGAACTCGCATAGAGCTCAACTAACTTTTTCGTAAAAGTTTCTATTAAAGGAATTGAGTTCAGTGCCCTCATAGAGCTCGGCTAACTTTTCCCTACAGAGATTTTGCTAGGTATACTTTGTTTTTATTTTGTTGTTTCTAGAGAAGAATGTGTTTCAAACATTTTGAATCGGGTAATCTTTTGTGTGATCAATGAAAATGCTTGACAATATTAATGAGTAACTCTTTTTTACAAGTGTATTTAACAATGTATGAGCTCGGTTAAAGATAGTTACACTTTAATGATAATACTTCTTTAGGTTGTTAGAATTTCAAGGTCTCGGAGCTTGTTTGCCCTCGGTATCTTCGAGGTAGTAAGCGTCTTTACTGGCGAGCTTCACTATCTTGTAGGGTCCCTCCCAGTTAGGGCTGAGCTTCCCATCTTTCGGGTCCTTGGTGTTTCAAACAACCTTCCTTAAAATGAGATCTCCAATAAAAAATTCTCTCTATTTGACCTTTTGATTATAAGTCTTGGCTAATTCCTTCTGATAATCAACCATTTGTATCAGTGCGTTCTTTCTTCGTTCTTTGGCAAGGTCGTGGTCTCGAGTTAGGACTTCCTCATTGTGACTTGCGTCGTACGTCTTAGTCCATAGTGTAGGCAAACTGACCTTTAGCGGGATTATAGCTTCAAATCCGAAAGCCAAGGAATAAGGCATTTCGTTCGTTGCTTTCCGCAGTGTGGTCTGATAGGCCCACAAAATGTTTGGTATATCCTCAACCTACCTGCCTTTGACTTTTTCAAGCCTCTTCTTGATTCCGTTCATGATTGTCTTGTTGGTGGTCTTGGCTTTCCCGTTGCACTACTGGTAACTTGGTGTTGAATTGTAAAACTTATTTTTCAATTGATCCAACAAGTCTTTAACTTTTTTTCCACAAACTGAGTCCCATTATCAGATACAAATGCCCTAGGGATGCCGAACTTGGATAAAATGTTTATTCGAATTAACTTGATTACATACATCTCCCTGATTTGAGCTAGTGGTTCAGCTCCAACCCATTTCATGAAGTAGTTCATAGCAGCTAATAAAAACTTCTTGTTCCTTAGAGCTCGAGGCAAGATCCCCACAATGTCCATCCCCCACTGGGCAAAGGGCCATGTACTGGTAAGATGAATCAATTCCCTTGTTGGCTGGTGAATTAGGGGGGAGAAAAGCTAGCACTTTGTACATTTGCAGACGTACACTTGGGCGTCTTTTTGCATGTATGGCCACTAGTATCCCTGAGTCAGGGCTCGGCGAGCCAATGATCTTCCCCTCGAGTGCAATCCGCACATGCCTTTATGGATCTCAAATAGTACGTCTTCGACTAGGCTCAGGTGGATGCACAACAGATAGGGGCCCAAATATGATCTTTTGTATAAGTCCCCAAAGAGGAAAATTCAGAACCATGTTGCCTTTATCCGGAGTTTGTGCACTTTATTTTTGCCTTCTAGAAGCTCATCAGTCGCAAAAGTTCACGATTGGATCCATCTAGCTCGATCCCAGCTTAGTGTTGACTAGGATGGACTCTTGAGACATTTCATGACTGGGGGCCAAGATCAAATTGACTACGATTCTTTGACCTATCTCTCCTTTGAAAACTGATGCCAAACCTACCAATGTGTCTGCATGTGAATTCAAGTCCCTCCTTACTTGTTCAACCTTTACTACTCTGAATTCAGTGAGGAGGTTCTTTGCCACAACAAAATACTTAGGCATCTTGATTCTCCGAGCTTTAAATTTACCCGTGACTTGGTTGACTACCATTTTTGAGTTACTGAATATATGGACCTTAGGAACCTTTAGTTTGTTGGCGGACTAGATCCCCGCAATGAAGGCTTCATATTCGGCTTCGTTGTTTATTACTGGGAAATTTAGTCTTAGGCAATGTTCAAAAACCGCTCCCTCCGAGCATTTTAAGACTACTCCTGTTCCTACACCCAGACCGTTTCTTGCTCCATCAATAAACATATTCCAGACCGAGGCAAGATCGATCTGAGGTGGTTATGCAATATCCTATAGAACCTCAGGCGTCTTGCCAACGACCGTCGTTTCTGCGACTTGGGGTGGTTCTCGAACAACCTCTGGAACCCCGAGGACTGATTAAACTTTGGAAGATCCTGCCATTGAGCTTTCCCCTTCTCTGTGTGCAGACGCAAGGCAAGCTTGCTTTAGACTTATAGCTCGGGGCAAGAACTCTACCACAAAATCGGCCAAGACCTATCCTTTTATTGCTGCCATTGGCAAGAATTTTATATTTGATTATCTGAGCTCGACAATCCATTTGGAAAGTCAACCAAAAAAATTTGTCTTGGATAAAATATTTTTTAGCGGGAACTCCGTATACACAGCGATGGGATGAGCTTAAAAGTAGTGCATGAGTTTCCACGATGGCTGTTGCTTTCCATCTACCTCCTTTAAGAGTACTGAGCTAACGGCATGTTCAAAGAAAGCGAGGTAAACGTAGCCCAACTTTCCCTCATCCAACGTGGAAAGAAGCAGTGGTTCAGTTATGTACTTCTTAAATTGTTGGAGTGCGAGCTTGCACTCCTCATTCCACAAAAAAATTGTATTTTTGCGAGGGAGTTTGAACAATGGACGGCATTTATCTGAGGACTTGCTGATGAATCTATTTAGTGTTGCTACCATCCCAGTTAGTTTTTGAATCTCCTTCGCATTCATTGGGCTGACGAGATTGTTGATTGCTGTTATTTGCTCTAGATTCGCCTTGATCCCTCATTTCGTCACCAAGTGTCTCAAAATTTTTTTTGAGCTCACTTTGAAGGCACACTTTGTCGTGTTCAATCTTAACTTGTGTCTTTTGAGTATTATGAACACTTAGGTCAAATCCCTAATGTGGCTTGGCTCTTTTTTGCTCTTGACCACCATATCATCGATATAAGCATTCATGGTTTTACCTCGGATTGGTTTGAACATTTTTGATCATCCTTTGATATGTGGTCCCAGTGTTTTTTAGACCAAAGGGCATAACTTGGTAGAAGAATATGCCTCGGGGGTGATGAATACAATTTTCTCCTGATTGGGCTCGTGCATGGCTATTTGGTGGTAACCTCGGTATGCATCCAAAAAGCTCATCTGGGCATGACCCGAGGTAGAGTTTACCAATTGATCGATTTTTGGCAAAGGAAAGCAGTCTTTAGGACAAACTTGATTAAGGCTTGTGAAGTCCACGCATATTCTCCATTTTCCATCTTTTTCTTTATCACGACTATGTTTGACAACTAGCTCGGGTAAAGAAATTTAGTTATTGCACTTGCCTCCTTCAGTTTTTCCACTTTTTCAATCACTGCATCCACATGCTTGATTGCGGATCTCCTCCCTTGTTGTTTCACTGGTCGGGCATCGGGCAAGATGTTCAGCTTGTGCTTCATGAAGTTGGGGTCAATCTCGGGTATCTCATAAGGTGTCCATACAAAAACCTCGATATTAGCTTTAAGGAATTGGATAAGCTCGATTCTTTCTCATTTTTCCAGGTTTGCACCAGTGAGAAAGAAATGATTTGAGCTTGGCTCATCCAATTCATAGCGTATCAGCCTTCCATGACCTTAGCCTTGGGGTTCCTCCCGACTTCATCCAAGACCTCGTGCTCTTCCTTAATCAGTTGCACTTCTTTCATGGCCTCCTTAGTGGAGACCATAGCGAGGTAACATTGTTTGGCTGTTACTTGATCTCCGTAAATGGTTTTTTCACCTCGGGGGGTGACAAACTTGTTGACCTGGAGTAATGTGGAAGTTATCACCTTCATCTTGTGCAACCAATCTTGGATAATAATTGCGTTATACGGGGAAGGTATATCCACAACAACCAACTCTATCATTAGCTCTTGGGAACCAACTAGAACTTTAAGGGTCACGGTTCCCAAGGGCCAATGAGACTGAGCATTGAATCCAACTAGGGGAGCTTTTACTGGCTTTAGGTCTGATTAGGAAAGCTTAAGTTGTTTAAATAGGTCGTAATACATTACCGTAATTAAGCTTTCTATATCCACCAAGATCCTCTTCACATCATAGTCATTCATTCTAAGTTGGATGACCAGGTGGTCAACATGGGGATACTACACCCTTTCCAAGTTGACTTTTGTAATCCTGATGCTTCCTGGTTCAGACACCACTTATCTCAGCTTCTTTGCCATTGATTGGACTGAAAGAATCTCGTTCATTTGTTTGATTATTCGGATCTCTCACCGGATTTTATTCTCAAGATTTGGGTGGTTTGAGCCCTCTCTTTGTGATTAGAGCCCAGGAGAACATCCTCCTCCTCGTCCATGGCTTTGTCAGCGTCATCATTGCCATGATTGAACCTCGAATTAGGTCTGACCTTAGCCTTCTTTGCCTGAGTCTTCTCCTCATTAACAAACTCCTTCAAGTGTCCATCCCGGACTAGTTGATCAAGGAAAACCTTCAAGGCCCGGAAGTTCTCTATTATGTGTCCCTTCTCCTCGTGGAAGGAACATCTACATCGCTGGTTGTGCTTTCTGTTGTCTCCTCCCATGGGTTCGGGCTTTTTGAAGTAAGGTTTGTCTCGAATTCTAGCGAGGAGATTATAGATTGGTTCTTTAAAAACCACGCTGATCCTCTACCTTACTTGGCTTTCATAGTCAATTGAGTTCTCCTTTCACTTTTGGAATGACCCCTTACCCCGAGAAGTCATCCCCGTAGCGTTTTTTGCCTATCTGACATGAGATCCTAGAGGTCAATTGAAGGGTTGAGCGCCAAGTTCTCCCAAAGTCTCTGCTTAGGAGTTAGCCTGAGCTTGTAGCTTGTCACTACTAACTCCTTTGAGCATTCTTTGATCTCGTTGTACATTTTCCAGTACCGCTTGCTGTAGTTCCTGATTGACCCATTCTTGCCCTTTCTAAGTGTAAAAAAAGAGCCAACGCCTTTCGGCGCTTTTGTGTTTATAACAGACCGAGCTACGAATGACTCGATAAGCTGATGAAAACTCTTAATTGATCTCGCGGGTAGTTTGTCAAATCACTTTAATTTGAGGTCCCCCAAGCTTTATGGACATACCCAACACATTAGGGTGTTCATGTCATTCAAGAGGGTCATCATTTGTTTAATGTGGCTCACGTGGAACTTGGGGTCTGACTTTCCATTGTATAACATGAACCTCGGTGGTTTGAATTTTTTTGGTGGATGTATTCTCTCAATTTCTTAATAGAATGGGGTCTGGTATCTTGGGATGGGTGCCTTCTATACTGATACTATTGCCCGGGCTACCAAACTAGCAGGAATGATAGTCTTGACTAACACTATGGCCACTCGATTGTCGAGATTTTCTCATAGGTCCCCTTCTCGACTTCTCTTGGTATTGAGCATCTCGCGAAGGTCCATGCTAGGTTGAGCTCAGCGTGGTGACACCCTCCGCTTGCTTGATGCCACAGATTTGCTATCGCCCTGGCTTTCTAGGTTAATATGCGATTCTTATCGCTTTTGCCTACATACTCCACGGGGTGAATCCCTTAGGCCTCTAGATCTTCCCTTAGAGTGTTCTACGTCTATTTGCGGTGGTTTCATCAACCTGTTGTCAACTAGAATATGTGCCATTTCGGCCAGTTGGGCTTGCATGCGTTTAATAGTGATGTCCTGGCTGTCTTTACCTTCAAGAAACAACTGACCTGGCCTTTGCTTCGAGGTGGCCTTAGCCATCCTCTTGGCATCATCCAGTAGTTTAGGCCTTCTATCCCCAGGAGTCCTGGGAGGATGAGGGGGCTCCCCTCGGGTTTGACGGCTGGTGGAACAGTTATTGTCTTGCGATGCCATTAGAAATGCCCTTGCGAATGTTTATAATCCATTTTCCACAGACAGTGCCAATTGTGGGGTAGTGTGTTTGAAGGATGAGAGGAAAAAAATCGAGGATAGACACCCACGGTGGTCTTACAGCAATGATGTGAGCTGGCACCAAACAGTAGCGCAACAATGCCCTAGCTACAACACAGAAATAATAAGATCGGCCGCCGAAACTATTTTTGAAAAACGGCTCTCTGACGGTTAAGTTAGATGATCAGAGTTGATATGTAGAGAGAGAAAGTGTATGTTCTTTGTAGGTAAAAACACGTATCTCTAAAAGGAAACATAGGTTCTTCTTATATGGCACAACTTGGCGCGTACCTCGACGCGCTAGCCATTATGTTAGTAAGTTGGTGGCTGATCCAACCATGCCTTTGTGGCTCAATTGGTAGCATGTCTCCATGTCGCATACGTCTTGTCTCAGGTACGGGGGATGTCAGAAGAAACTCCACCGCGCAAATTACCTTATGTTCCTTGACATACCTTGGGATCTTTGCTGATCGTTACCTCCTTGTCACTTTTGGCGTGGTTGCCCTATACAGTGACAACTTGGATATGACACAGGCCTCTAGTCCGGCCGATGTTAGTACATGATAAGGTTCCGACCGAGATCAGGTGCTCGTCGACCCCCCTTTGCATTATTGTGGATCTATCGGGGATGACTCCTGTCTCGGTGGGTCCTGAGCTTGTGATCATTCATTTTATCCCCTTTCAAGATTTATGGAGGAAAGTGAAAAAAGCTAAACTTATTTTTGGGCTCCTTTGTCATTTCAAGTGGAGGGCTTTTTTTTTCATATACTATGAAATATATCATCTCTTGTAAAAAAAAACTACGTTCATCACTGATTATGAAGAGAAATTTACAATCCAATAATTGGAAAAACACCAAAATCAATCTACTGTTACAAACAATTTGACAATATAATTGGAGACCAACCATAATTTTACTAGCCCTAAATGTTGAGAAAGAATAAAACTACATCATCTAGCATTTTGTTTTTGC
>BRYE01000023.1:7888398-7898398 GCA_030159115.1 Actinidia arguta var. hypoleuca
ACTTTCATACCTTTTGAGCAAACTTGATGCAAAATCTTGACTCATTCGGTGGATTCTCTTATTACAAAAGTTTCATATTGAAATCAGAGATAAGAAAGGGGTCAAGAACGTAGTAATAGTTGATCACTTGTCGAGGCTCCCTACTAAAGGGGAAGCCAAAGACCCCCTTCCAATCAATGAACATTTCTCTGATGAGCAATTGTTCCAAATCATTATACATACAAGTCCTTCGGCCCCATGGTATGCGGATATTGCCAACTATTTGGCTATAGATAGAATACCTTCACATTGGTCTAGCATTGATAATAAAAAGTTCTTTAGGAATGTGAGGTATTTTTCTTGGGAATACCTTTATTTGTTTAAGTATTGTCTCGATCAAGTTGTCTATCGATGTGTTCCCAACGATGAGGTAAAAGGCATAGTAGAGTAAAACTGTTACAAAAATCTTGCAAATCAATTTCTATTGGCCCACCTTGTTTTATGATATTCATACATTTTGCACGTTTTGCGATAGATGCCAACATTTAGGAAGTCTATCTCGAAGGCACATGATGCCTCTTACCCCTATCATTATACTTGAGATTTTCGATTGTTGGGGTATTGATTTCATGGGACCTTTTTCTAATTCGTGTGGTTATATATATATATATATATATATATATATATATATATATATATATATATATATTCTAGTGGCCATAGATTACGTGTCTAATTGGGTAGAAGCAATACCGAGTAGTACCAATGACCATGCTGTTGTGGTCAAGTTCTTGAAGGAATACAGTTTTTTTAGGTTTGGTATGCCCCGAGCTATTATTAGTAATGGTGGCTCTCACTTTATAACCGGCCTATAGGACTTTTAATGGAAAAGTATGGGGTGATTCATAAGTTTGGTACACCTTATCACCCCCAAATACAAGGCCAAGTTGAGTTAGCAAATAGGGAGATCAAATAAGTCCTTGAGAAAACTGTCAACATTAATCATAAGGATTGGTCCTTAAGGTTAGTAGATGTATTATGGGCATACAGGACTGCATACAAGACCATCTTAGGGTCATCTCTATATAGACTGTACAGAAAGGCATGCCACTTTCTGGTTGAAATAGAACACAAGGCGTATTGGGTAATTTGCCAATTTAACATGAGTCTTGATAAGGCAAGTCCATTACATGATGTTGATGGTTATGGGTATCATCATTGGAAGCCCTCACGAGACACCACTCGTCCACTAGGGATAACTTAGGAGTTTAAAGGCTTGATGCATACGCTAAATGCATTCGGGACTTTTATAAAAGAAGGGATTATGCTTTTGTTTTTCTTAGTTTTGCTAAAGACTAGCAAAATATTAGTTGGGATGTGTGATTGGACTGCATAATTGAAGTCTAAATGTCACTAAACTGATCAAATTGCCCTCAGATTAAGTTAATTATGCCTTTATATCGTGTTTTGAATTGAAAGTAGTGTTTGCATTCATTGTAGGTAAATATTGATAAAGAGGAGGATTTAGAGTCATAAAAGTGATTCAGAGCGCGGGCACGCCTATCAAGGATTGCTGCCAAGAATTGTGAAAGTTTTTACTCACAACTTGGAATGGAATGAAAGATGCACCGTTAGAAAGATCTCACAAAGTCATATAAAGTCACGTCTAACGAGCATTGCGAGATATTGACTCCAAGAGCTTTAAAACGGATTAAGAAGAAAAAGTCAAAATAGGTTGAAATAAGCCATACTGTTTGAACGCTTCAGTCTAAGGGAAAACCAACATTCGAACACTGAGAAGGAAAACTAGGAATTAAGCCTTGGCGTTCGAACGCAAGAAATACAAAGGGAATCAGCGTTCGAACGCTGAAGGAAGAATGGACAATTTATGGTTCGAACGCCTTTGTGCATCGTTCCAACGCACAGAGGCTTGCAAAAAGTAAAAAAAATGGGTAACAAACCTTAGGGTTCGAACGCCACTATGCAGTGTTCGAACGCACAGAGAGCTGGAAAGTTGAAGATACCTACCACAGGCGACAGCGTTCGAATGCTAGGCACATGAACAGTTACCGTTCAAATGCTGGTTCTGGGTGTTCGAATGCCAAGAGAAAAGTTGGGCAGAGACTTCTAATCCTACTAGGACTCGATTTATGTTGCCTATATATACTTCCTTACGATTTTATAATCGAATCACGTTATATTTTAGGGTTTTTGTAGTTTCCAGCTTAGTTTTTTATAGTTTTCAATAATTCTTGTAATTGATTACATTCAATTCAAAGTTTGATCAATTTAATTTACAATTTATCTTATTAAGCGTATTTTTTTTCCATTAATTTAAGATTTTTAATTTTATTATTCGTATTTAGATTTAAAATTTCAGAATGCTATCAATATTTTGTTATTCGTTTTCCATATTCATTAGTGGCTAATTTTCTTAAATTGGGATTGATGGTGAAAATCGATTGGGGATCGAGGATGAACAATAGAGGTAAATTATTTTTACCATTAGATCTTTTTAACTTTTATGATTCTTCTTCTCCGTTCTAAACACTTTAGAAAACTTGGGCGTCCTATTATATTTAGTAATGTTTATGCATAAATACCATACTCAGTATATACATTGCCTTGTAACATTTATGCTTGAGTTGGGTTCAGTATATGTGCTGCGTGAATCGATGATGTATAACCATGATTATAACAACCAGATTTATTTTAGAAGTTGAAGATTGAAAGAGTCATTGGTTTTAAAGTTACATATTCTGAATCCAAGACTCAAGACGTTGTTGAAGGATTTGAGTTATATGAAACATCTATTAGAATTCTGAGAAACTCGATTGATTGGATCAATTGATTCTGAGTCGCTTTTATTATCAAGTTTAAATAAGTTTTAATTATTTTCGTAATTTTAGAATTAGTTTAAATCAATCAAAAAAACACAAAAGTAAAATTTTTTTTAGAAGCATAAGTTAGGATAAAGTGAGGATTGAACCTTAGTATTTTAGTTGTCTTGTGTTCACCTTGACACTGCTCCTTGTGGGATCGACACTTGTACTTTGAGTTTTTATTAGTACTTCGTGACCCGTACAATTGCGATAAGGAATTCACTTCTAGAAGTGAATACATCCGTCGTCCAAACTCTGGCGCGATCACTCCTCTAAACTTGCTAAATAGCAACAACTCAGAAGTAATGGTAGCTTTAGGTCAGACAGTGCCTGTATTCGGTAGTGTCTTCACTAAGCTTTAGCATAGGGGATCATCGAGCTTGCTTCATAGCGATAGTTCAATAGAGGTTCCTGCCCTAGCAAGGCCAGAATCTATCATTGTATATTTTGTCCCCTTATAATTGTCCCTTAATTCACATGAGTTGAGTCAATGCTTGCCGAGGTGATGTGAATTGGACGTGTTCCTCCTTTGAGTTCAGAGCTTGGCAGGCATGCTAATGCTACTAGTTGTTTCCCTCATGTTTAAGTATGTCACGTTGCTTTACTATTTCAACCACGTGTCTTGGTTTGATTAGTCCGTGAGCTAGGTTTGAGCACTGGTGTCGAGGTCTCCCACTTACTGTTAGGGCTTATTTGGGGAGGACTCGTGGCTAAGGGATTTCCACGCATTCCTTTTTTGTTGGTTCAGAGATGGTTTCCTGCACATGAGCCGACGTGCCCCCAAGGACATGTTTGGACTACCTTCTTGCCTCTTTCCCTTCTTTATAGGGGTCTATTTGTCTTCCTTGAGAGCACTCTAGAGAGAGAAAGTTAACGCCCTCCATTTGCTACTACTGTCCGACTGTCTGACACATCTTCGTTCAGTTGTCGATGACTGGTCTATGTCCTTCACGTCGATCAGATTTTTTAGATTTAGCCTTTGGTAAGTTTTTGATCTCTATTTATTTTCTGTAACTTTTCTACATTTTTCATGCTTTGTGCAATTTTTGTCTTAGGATTTGTTTTGCTTTTGCCTATGTTTCCATGATTGATTTCTTGGGTATGCTTTGAATTTTTTGCTTCTTTTATTGCTTATCTCAAGTTCTTGGGCTTTGGCTTGTTCGTCATTGCTGGAGCTCTGTGCTTTTATGAGATTTTGTAGACTGGGTTGTCCTTGACTCGTTTCCCTTAATGAAATGGGTTCGGGCTACCATATAGGATGGAAATCATTGGCCTTAGGGTTTTGTCCATCAGACCTTTCTATTACCGGGATAGGTTTGAGGCAAGAGGAGGGTCTAATAGTAGTCCCTGGGGCAGAGCCTGATGCTCACAGCGGGCTCGTCTAACTCTGCTCCTAAAATCTCATCGTAATTGTTTGGATGAGCTCATTCTAACTGACTATTTCCTATTTTCAGAACATGGAGTTGAACCACTCAGTTGCTAGTTCACGATGATGCAACTTTAAACAAGTTGTCTGACCACGGCATTCCTGAAGACGTTCAAATAGAATGTTCCAGACCCAAAAAGGATGCAAATCTGATCGAGCGCACGGGGACCATATCCTAGTCCGTACCTACCTATCCACCACGTCGGGCTTTGGTTCCCTATCAGCCCAATGTTGAAGGAGGTGATGGCCCGCTACCACCTTACTTTCATGCAAGTCTTCTTCAACTTCGTTCGAATCGTGCTCGCGGTGGACACTTTTTGATGTGCCAAGTGGAGCTCCCCTTCAGTGCTGCAGATCTACTTCGTGTGTATAAAGTGGTGCGGCCAAAGAGGGAGCCAGGTACACTTTTTTTAAAAGGTATCCATTACTTGCGCCTCAAGAACCCTCGCCAGCCACAAACGAGGTTGGTCACACACAACCCAGATAAAGACTTAACGAGTTTATTTAAGTTTCTAGAAAATGGGAGTTCTGAGCTGGGGACAACGGTCTCTTCTTGTTCCCAAGGCACAACATCTATCTTTTTGACAATAAGTACTTTTTCATCAAAATTGTATGTTTCATACTTGTGAATTTTTATGTTGATACTGATGCTTGACTTTATTGCTGTGCAGATTTTGATGATCACTTCAAGAACTGGGCTGAAGAGTGAAAGGCGGCCATTTGAGTTATAAACAATAGACATGCTTCAAGGAAGGTGACAGATTTGCTCACCTACGAGCCTGTTTACCGCCATATGATCCCGCATAAAGTCATCGAGCTCGATAGGATCAGGCTCCCTGCCTTGCGCATTGAAGGCCAGGCTTCTAGACATGACGACTATTGCTCAATAGATCTCAGTGCCGAGCTCAACGAGGACGCACCCCTTTCCTGAGTTCCAATCTAGGAGGAGGGCATCATTTCGAGCTCCTCAACCTACACTTCTTTGGACTCTTCCAAATAGGAAGGAGAGGAAGCACTGAGCCAACTTGTGTTGAACAGAAGAAGGAATCAGGTAATTCCCACGACCAAGCCTGAAGTCCCTTTCGAGCCTATTCCAATCTTGAGCTCAGATGGAACACTCGGACGACCTTGCCTTTGCCCCACTCTAGCTCCCAGGCAAGGTTGTGATAGCATACTCTTTCAAGGAAGGCGGCGACTCTGACATAAGCTTGGGTGTGGTCAACATGGCCTCAAGGTTCAGAATTCTAGACTAAAAGAAGTCCAAACTAGCTATCAATCCTTTAGTGGTGTTAGTTCCCCCATCATCCAGGTGCCACTACCAGACCCTACTCTAGTTTTGGCACTAATTGCCCCAACAGAGGTCGAACCGAGTTTATCGAAAGCACTTTTATTGGACAATCGCAAGGGGAAGCAACTAGCAGGGGCCCCTATAAAAAGTCCAAGAAAAAGAAAGTGGAAACAAGCTCAGCCTTCCTCCCTTCTTCTAGTGCTCTGGTCGAGCTTTAGAAGCTTGAATTCTCCACTGCTAAGCTCGATAAACAGGTGATCATGGCTGACTCTACCTAGGAGCACGACACCAACTTGGCCCTTGCACAGGCAGTCATGCTACCTAAAGATGTGGCTGACCTTGCAGTGGAGGGTTCAGAGGAAATTCGCGATCTACTAGTGATGCAGTAGGTTCAGGTAAGCATCCTAACCTCGGGTACTTTTTAATTTGCATTTTTACACTTCTAATACTTAAAATTTTTCTTATTTTTATTTTGTAGAGCCTCTAGAGAGCTACTGCCATCTTAGAGCGAATGAAGGAACAGTTTGCCAAGATCAAGAAATTAGAGAAAAAAATCAACTCTCTAGAGAAGCAAGCAAAGCTTGACTTTAAAGCTGTTGAAAAGGCAAAATTGGACCTTGTTGCTGCTGTCCAAGAGAGGGATTCTAGCTATGCTGTCGTCACTGAAGCTTGGGGTGAGGTGGTTGCTATCCAGAAGCAACGGAACAAGGCAAGATTCACAAGACATAGTACGGATATCATATAGAGTTCGGCTAACTCTTTTCTAAAATTTTGCTAAGTATGCTTAGGTAAGATTCACAGGACGGAGTTCCGAACTCGCATAGAGTTTGGCTAAATCTTCCTTGAATTGTTTTGCTAAGTATACTTAGCAAACCTTGTGGGACAGAGTTTGGAACTCATATAGAGTTTGGTTAACTCTTCCCTAATGTTGTAGCTGCTTGACCAAATTTCAAGATTGGGTTCTTTTTCGTACTTGTTGTAGCTCGTTCGGACAAGTTTGGTCATGCCTTAAAAAAAATCTACTATTTTTGTCATACTCATCGTGCAAATAATACTTTTCTTTGACCTTGCCTTGTAATTCTCAAGCCAAATGCTTGGGTAGTTCTATAGTTAAGCCTCGCATTTTTTAAGACATCTTAAACTCGTGCTTTAGCAAATGAGGAGTTCTTTCTCGGCAAAAATTATTTTTTGAAAATGGTGCTTTAAGAAGGTTTAAAACGAGTAATTTCTTACAAAATTAAGGAAAATGTTTAATTTTGATAATAATGAAAAACAGAATCTTTAAGTAATAAATTTTACAATAATATTTAATATAAATACCAGCCTAGTTAGAAAAATTATATTTTACTGGTAATACTTCCTCAAGTTGTTGGAATTCCAAGGTCTAAGAGCTTGTTTGCCCTCGGGGTCATCAAGGTAGTAAGTGCCTTTGCCGACAAGCTTAACCACCTTGTAGGGTCCTTCCCAATTTGGGCCAAGCTTCCCGTTCTTCGGGTCCTTGGTGTTTCCAACAACTTCCCTCAAAACAGATCTCCAACTGAAAATTGTCTATGCTGGACCTTCTAGTTGTAAGTCTTGACTAACTGCTTTTGATAGTAAGCCATTCGTATCAGTGCATTTTCTCTTCGTTCGTCAGCAAGATCGAGGTACCGAGCTAAAACTTTCTCATTATGACTGATGTTGTATGCCTCGATCCGTATTGTAGGCATACCAACCTCCAACAGGATTACAACTTCAAATTCGAAAGCCAGAGCATAAGGCATTTTGTTCGTTGCTTTTCGCGGTGTGGTCTGATAAGCCCATAAAATATTTGGTAGTTCTTTGACCCATTTGCCTTTGGTTTTTTCAAGTCTTTTCTTGATCTTGTTCATGATTATTTTGTTGGTGACCTAGGCTTGCCCGTTGCATTTGCGGTTAGTCAGTGTTGAGTTATAGAATTCGATCTTCAATTGCCCCAACAAGTCTTTGACTTTTTGTCCCACAAACTGAGTTCCATTATCTAATACGAATGGCCTAAGGATGCCGAATTTGGAAAGAATATTTCTACAGATGAATCTGATTACGTTCGTCTCCCTAATTTGGGATAGTGGTTCTGCTTTCACCAATTTTGTAAAATAGTTCGTCGTTTCTAACAAACATTTCTTGTTCCTTAGAGCTCGAGGTAGGACTTCCACGGTGTCCATTCCCCATTGGGCAAAAGGCCACAGACTGGTCAGCGGGGTCAAGTCCCTTGCTGGCTGATGCATTAGAGGGGAGAAGAGTTGGCATTTGGTACATTTATGATCGTACACTTGGGCATCCTTTTGCATGAATGGCCACCAGTATCCATGAGTCAGGGCTCGGTGAGCTAGTGATCTTCTCCCTGAGTGTAGTCCGTAAATGTCTTCGTGATTTCAAAAAGCACATCTTCGACTAAGCTCGGGTGGATGCACAATAGATAGGGTCTTAGGTTTGATCTTTTGTACAAGTCTCCCGTGAGGGAGATTCAGAACCGTGCTTCCTTTATTCGGAGTTTGTGCGCCTCTTTCTTGTCCTCTGATAGCTTATCATGTTATATAAAATTCACAATTGGGTCCATCCAGCTCACCCCTAACTCAGTGTTGACTAGGATGAATTCTTGAGACATTTCGTGACTGGGGGCCGAGATCAAATCAACAACATTGGTTCACCTTGTTTTTCCTTCGAAAATTGATGCCAATCCTGCATTTGCATATGAATTTAGGTCCCTCCCCACTTGCTCAATTTTGACTACTTTGAATTCGGTAAGAAGGGCTTTTGCTATTGCCAAATACTTAGCCATCTTGGCTCCTCGAGCTTCATATTTTTTTTGTGACTTGGTTAACTACCAATTTTAAGTCACTGAAAATATGGAACTCGATAACCTTTAGTTTGATGGTAGACCAAAGTCCGGCAATGAAGGCTTCGTATTCATCTTCGTTGTTTGTTGTAGGGAAATTCAGCTTAAGGCAGTGCTCAAATATTGTTCTTTTGGGGCTTTTTGAGACTATTCTTGCCCCTGATTCCAGGCTATTTTTTGCTCTATCAATGAACATCTTTCATACGAAAGTGAGATCAATCTAAGGTGGTTCTACATTAACCTCTGAAACCTCAGTGATTTCCCCAGCGATGGTTGCTTCTACACTTTAGTGTGATTCAGTAATAACCTCGTGATCCCTAGGTGCTGATTTAATTTCAACTAGCTTTGTCCATGAGCTCTCCTCCCCCTGTGTGTAGATGCAAGACAAACTTGCTATGGATTCACAATTCGGGGTGAGAACTCAGCCATAAAATCAATCAAGATTTGTCTTTTAATTGCTGCCCTCGACATAAATTTTATGTTTGATTATTTGAGCTTAACGGCTTATTTAGAGAGTCAACTGGACACATCTACTTTTCAAAAATATTTTAAAGCAAAAACTCTCTCTCTATATAGTAATGGGATGTGCTTGAAAGTAATGCATGAGTTTCTACGAAGTTATAACTATGGCTAGAATAAGCTTTTCTAGCGGTAGGCACCTTGCTTGGCAATTCGTAAATATTTTTATAATAAAGTAGATTGGGCATTGCTCTCCATCTACCTCTCTTAGAAGTATAGAGCTAGCGGCATGTTAAGAGACCGCGAGGTGGACGTAAAGCAACTCTCCCTCGTTTGGGATGAAAAGAAGCGGTGGTTTGGTTAGATATTTCTTAAACTTTTGGAGTGTGAGCTCGCACTCCTCATTCTATAAAAACTTGTCATTCTTGCAAAAGAGTTGAAAGAAAGGACGACATTTGTCAGAGAACTTACTGATGAATCGGTTGAGTGTTGTTGCCATCTCGATAACTTTTTGAATCTTCTTCGCAGTCTTTGGGCTGATGAGGTTGTTGATTGCTACAATTTGCTCTGGATTCGCCTCGTTCCCTTGTCGTGTTATCAAGTGTCCAAAGAACTTTTTCGAGCATACCCCGAAGGAATATTTTAATGCGTTCAATCTCAGTTTATGCCTTTTGAGTATCGCAAACACTTTGATCAAGTCCCTTACATGATCTGGCTCGTTTTTGCTCTTAACCACCATATCATCGATGTACTCATCCATGGTTTTACCCATGATTGACTTAAATATTTTGGTGATCATCCTTTGATATATGGCTCCAGTGTTTTTCGACCTAAAGGGCATGACCTTGTAACAGAATATGTCACGGGGGTGGGGTGGGGTGGGGTGATGAAGGTAGTTTTCTCTTGATTGGGCCCGTGCATTGCTATTTGATGGTAACCTCGGTAAGCATCTAGGAAGCTCATCCGTGCATGAACAGGAGTAGAGTCCACCAACTAGTTAATCTTTGACAAAGGAAAGCAGTCTTTCTGACAAGCCCGATTAAGGCTTGTGAAGTCGATGCAGACTCTCCATTTTTCAGTCTTCTTCTTTACCATGACTATTTTGGATA
>BRYE01000023.1:7903398-7910898 GCA_030159115.1 Actinidia arguta var. hypoleuca
AAATAAGCATGACGCAAAAGGTGTTTGTGAAAGGGATTATATCCCGCATGCGGAAGCATGTTTTTAAATTTTTTCTATTTCAGATCTTAACCATGTAATTGTACAACGTTGATCAATAGAGGAGGTTCGATATACCTTGATGATCACAAGAAAATAAAGGCCATTACCGGTAGTCAATTACTTTGATTTCCCAGGTCTCACTTTGGGTCCCACATCGCCACTCCGGGGTCCTAGCCAATTGACTTCATCATAACTTTCTCGATATACACAAACGTGGCTACGAGGATGTCTTTAACTTCAAAGTTTCTACACAACTCACAAAAATAACTTGCAAATAAAATGGATTAGATCAAATGCTTTAACCTGTGCAAGTATACAAAAGTGAGGGAAAATATATTCAATAATGTGTGCTAAATACCCCCCCAACTTGGACTTTACTAGTCCCTAGCAAAAATTAACTTCTAATAAGATTTCACATTAATCAATAGAAGCGAAGTGTATTCACTCAACAAATCCTCAATCAACTATATGATTCTAAAAATGATGCAAAACTTTGAATATGCTTGAACATGAACTAATTCAAACTCCCACAATCAATCAATCATCACAACTCAATTGAGTAAGATCATACAATCGAATTGTCTATCCAAAACGAGTTTTAACTTCAATTCTCACGAGAGGTGTTCACTCTAAATTGATAACCACTCTCTTAGCACTTGGATAATAATTCAAGCATGCGCTCGTATTGTACATTCGGTCAAAATGCGCATGCTTTTCAACAATGAAATGGCAAACCCAAAAACGATTAACTAGTGCTCAAGAGAGAACGAATAAGCAACAAACCAGACATAAAGATAACAATGTTCGTTACATAGCTAAAAGCATAATCGAGTTAATAAGGACTTGTATGCTTATATTGACCTTGGTTAACAATGAAAAGGGTTGGACAAGTCAAAATGGATGTCGGCTTTCGATTTGCTCAGATACTATCCAAAAGAACCGACATCCCAACCTGACCGATGCCACAACAAGAACAATAAAATAAGAAATAAAAGAAATAATAACTAACCAAGAGACTACCATCCTACGACCACAACTAAGAGGCCCACGACCTATTCCTCTCCACTCTCCTTGTCTTCATCATTCCCTTCTTCCTTGCCCCCTTGCTCTTCATTCCCTTCCTCCTCCTCTTCTTCTTCTTCTTCTTCTTCTTCTTCTTCTTCTTCTTCTTCTTCTTCTTCAGACTCGGACTCGTATTGTGCATCTCCTAATTTCTAGAGTTCCATCACATGAAAATTAACTCGCTGCTATAAGCGGTTATAGTCCTTCTTTTGTTCCTTGGCAATTTTGATTTGATGGCATAAAAGCTTCTAAAACCATTCATCTATCCTTGTCTTGAGGTCCTTAGATTTAGGATCTTGAGTACTGATGGAGGATTTCGCACCACGTGACATTGATCGGATTTTGTTTTTTGACCCCATCGTAATTGGATCAACTTCTGGAGGTACCTTAAGATCGGAAACAACCAATTTCACCTTAGCTTTTATGCATAATTGAATGATCATTTGCCCAAAAGGCATGTTGCACTTGCTTGTCACCATTCTAAACTCCCGGATTACCTCCCATATATACTTTGCCACATCAAAATGCATACCCGACATCATAATATGCAGAAACTCTATATTAGCTATGTCGGGTTACTTCTCGAATCCCTTTGGGTGAATGTTGTAATGTATGATTTTATTCATGATCCTATACTTGTCCTTCAACATTCCTGTAGAGAATTTACCCCTAAATTGACTCGAACCAGCACAAACAATCTCGGCATATTGTTCAGGAGAAAGGAGGGCATAATCGGGATGAGGGAATTGTACTTCATCCAGCCTAAGACGTGTGTACCCTAGGTAGCTAGCAATGTGATCCGGGGTAACAACTACCGCCCTCCCATTCACCCTTGATTCTAAAATCCTACCATCCCCCCCATAATTTCTAAATTCTTAAAGAATTCAACAACGATATTCAAAATATAACCATTTATCGACTTGAAGAAGAAAGATAAGTTGCGGTCTTTCAATATCTTGACCACCTCTTTGGCCTCGGCATCCGACCCCTCTATTTTACTCACCATTCTTTTACACGTGACTTTCTAGCCCTCTAAGGACTTCTTCCATTTTGCGATCTCTTTCCTAACCTCATCCTTCCTCTTCTTTGCTTTCGGGCCTCGAATTCAGACACTAGCCTTTTCCCTATACTCTTTCTCGAGGCTTGAGAACTACCTTCATCTTCACTATGATGGAATGCATTCTTGGTGTAAAGCATGGTAATGTGTATGGATTTAGGGTTTAGGGTTTTGGATTTGGTGAGATTTAGAACTAGGGTTTTGGATTTAGAGAGAGGGAAATGTTGGATCAATAGGCAACCCAAGAAGGGTGGTGAATTAAGTTTTTCAAAATTAGTTACAAATTAAGGTTAATTAAAATTAATCTAATCAATAAAACGATGACTCGAGTTATTTCAATGCAATAAAGATAAGTAAAAGTAAGGTATAGGAAAGCACACCAAGATTTATCGAGATTCAATCACAACTTGTGATCTATGTCCTCCCAAGACCTCCGCAAGATCTTCTTCCACTATTTGCAATCAACTATTACAAGGTGGGATGCTGATTTGTCAAGTGCTCAACTCACTTTTTACACAAGAACTTCACCTAAGTTCTTCCAAGTGATTTTGTCCAAGAATCACTCAGTCTTACAAGTGTTTTTGTCCAAGCTATACTATTTTTACAAGTATAAAGGAGTATAAAGGTTTTACAAGTGAAAACAAGCTCACTCACAAGAGTAGATAGGAATGAAATTACAATAAATGCCAACTCTTTGAAGACAAAAAGAATTCTTAGAGAATATTGACTTTTGGAGCTCTATGATGATCAATCAATATTTAGGGTTGTCTCATATTCTTGTTAAATGCCCTTGGAGCCTTGTATATAATGGCTTGAAGAAGATTGAATCGTTGGTGGTAGTTGTGGAGCATTGAATTTTGGTTCAGACAGCTCTGCATTCAAAAATCTAACTGTTAGGTGTCTACACTTTTTTCATATTTTGACACTTTCTGGATTTTTTGGGTTTCATGTGTTGACACTATCAAGAATATGTGTCAACACTTCTTGTTTGTTTGAACCCACTGGTCATATGTGTCGACACTTTTAGAACATGTGTCGACACTTCAAACTTTCTTTCTTCAGTTGAAACACACTGTCTCCATGTGTTGACACTCCACACAACATTTGTTGACACTTAATCATCAATCTTCAAGAGTTTGGCTATTATCCACATGTGTCAACACTTTCAATGTCATGTGTCAACACTTCCTGTAACTTGGACACTATCTTCATGTGTCGACATTTTAATTTCAGATAGCTCACTATCCATAGGTGTCTACTATTTTATCCAGATATGTCGACACTTCATGCCCATATTCAAGTCTTTTTTTCATGTGTCGACACTTTTTACTAAGATTATATTTTTTTATTTCCTTGACTTTTTGAGCATTGATCAATTTAGATTCTTAAAGAGGTCTTCTTTTTGGATGTTTGTGATCTTTAATTTTCTCAATCCACTGAGATTTTATAGCTTCATCCATTTATTTGAGACTTCATCAGATTATCCAATACAAGCTACAAGTATGAAGTGTCGACACTTTCTTGCTTAATTCATTTATAAGGTGTCGACACTTTCTGGGCAAAAAGTTTTTTCCAAGTTTTCTTTGAATAATTAAGCTCTTATTCATTAATCTTATAATCTGCATGCTAAGTAAAGACATTAGCCACTAACACAATATTTTGTTATCATCAAAATTGAGGCATTGAGTCAACAATCTCCCCCTTTTTCATGATGACAAAACTTTTCAAAATATGAATGATAATCTTAAGAACTTATGATATTCATAAATGCAACACATCGATTTGAAACATATACCATGTATTGCTCCCCCTTACTTTTGTAATTGATGCACTTCTCGTTCAAACATATCAAATTCATTCAAGTTCATATGATATCCATTATAAATAGCCATTCATGATCTTTTTTAATTGATGCACTTCTCATGCATTCCAAGTTCAAAATCATTCAAGATCATGTGCCATTCATCATTCATGCTCAATATACAGTTAAATATCATACCAATATTCATATTTTTAACATTTCTCTCCCTTTTTTTGTCAAACCATCAAAAAGAGTGTCAATCCATCAGATTATTACTATAAAAGACAAATTATAACAACAAAGATTCAAGCAAGTAAGCACAGATTCAACATAGATTTAATGATTCAAGGATTCAATGATTCTCCCCTTTTCTTAAGGAATAAATACTCAACCTGCACAACATATATAAATACTAAGCCTTGCCACAATTATAATCATCCAGTCATAACATAATAAGTTGTGAACTAAAGATAAGCAACTCACCAAGGTATCATAGTAATATAGGTCATGAAGACATACGAAAGAATTATGAAATTATAAAATACGAGTTGTACATGTCTCAAAAGAGTTATAATTATCCAAAATATTATAGGACAATATCAAATTATTTGTGAGATGATCAGTGAGGAGAGGGAAGTGGTTGAGATGTGTGAGGTGGAGAAACATGTGGTGATGAAATGTGTATTAATGTGGTAGGTTATGGAGAGGAAGATGGTGATGGAGTCCATTCGAGAGCTGCATCGATGGTATTCAAGAATTTCTTTGTTGCCCTTTGTCGCAATGCATATTTATAACCCATTGTACGAAGCAAAGGAGGGTTGTCAAATTTTATTTCAGACATGTCCTCTTCTCCCTCAAGCTCAACACTGTCACTATCATCCTTTTCCTTTTCTTTCCCACTTTCTTTGTCTCCCTTTTCTTCCTTTTTTTTCTCAGCCTCTTCTTTCTCTTGCTCAGCCTCTTGGACATGCTCGACTCCTTTTTCTCCTTGTTCCTCATTTTCCTTCTCTTCTTCACTTTCATTTTCACTTTCTTCTTCACTCTCTTCTTCTTCTTCTTCTTCTTCTCATTCTAAACAGTCTCATTTTCTTTTTCATTTCTCGTATTTTCTTTTCAATAAACAATAGTCAAGTGGCCACGTTATCGACTTTGACATGCAATTTTTGCATTGAATCTAGCATTTGAGCCATGAAACTATTCAAATTTATTTCACTTCCCTCAAGTTCAAAAGCCAAGGATCTCTTAGCACTTCCACTTCTAAATGGAGCCTTTTCCTTCGAAACACTATCCTCCTCCTTTTTCTTTGTGGGTTTTGGGATCCATTTGTTATTTTTCAGATCATACCCCCTTTTTTTCAATCTTTTCTTGTTATACTCGTCACTAATTGCTTTGGGAACATGCTTTATCTCATCATTCAAATCAACCTTAAAATATTTAAACACTTTTGTCAAAAACATTCCGTAGAGTAGACTGACTTTGTTCTTATCACATATCTATCCAATTTAAAGACCACTCATTTGACATAACTTTCTATTATTTCACTATGATATCCTTAAGTGGTATTCGCATAAAAATGTGCAACTAGATCGGGGTATACATCATCACGAATGGTAGTCATTGGTGTCCACCCTAGGTTGTCCATTTTAGAACTATACTCAAAATTGTGCGTATCAAAGAAATCATAGTCTATCCATCGACCATTTAACACCTTTCTAAGAAAGAAATCGAGATTATACCTTTCCTGACCCTTATCCTCAATGACGTAAAGGAAATTTTTCTCTAGGGCTAAAGTGGAACTCAATTCTTCTTTCTTCTTCTTTCCCTTTCCTTTGGTCATGTCAGGTGTCGACACTACTAGGGCCAGTGACTACTTCTTCAATTTTTCCGATTTGGGTGCCATTTGACGAATTGGAGATGGTTCTAAGGGAATAGAGTTATTGATTTGAAGTTTATATGATGTAAGTAGAATGATTTGTAGTGAATTATGCGATGTGGGTACGGTTTCAAAGTTTTAGAGGGAGTTTTAGAGAGATAGAGAGATATGGGCTATGTGAAATAAAGAATTTAGGGTTTCATTTGTATTTCTAGTTCTGTATAATGTGTTGACACTTTTCTTATGGGTGTCGACACTTTAGGGTTTAAACGGTTCAGTCCAGGTTTCTAAGGTTTAACACATGAATCAAAAGGTTCAACATATCGTTCAAATGTGTTGACACTTGTTTTTTGAGTGTCGACACTTGTTAATGAGGTGTCGACACTTTTTCTTTCAAATTTTAGTGTGACCTTTCTGTTTGAATGTGTCGACGCTTTGTTAAGGAGGTGTCGACACCTTTTCTATCAAAAGCTTTCTATTGAAATGTGTCGACACTTTGTAAGTGAGGTGTCGACACTTTTTCCTCAAATGTTTTCTGTCCTAGTGTGTCGACACTGTTGACACTTTAGACTATGTCCCAAACTTTTTGTGTGTCTATATATGAATGCTGAAGTGTCGACACTTTTCTTTACTATAAGCTTTTTGTAGCAATGTGTTGACACATGGAAGTTAAGTGTCGACATTTGTAGCTGCAGAATTTATGTTTGTGCCTAATAAGTGTTATATAAATATAAAAGTTTGTACAAATTTTATTACAATTGAACACATATTTTTAACACTTATCAACCCATAAGATTACTCATTCCTAGTTTTCTTCTAATCATATAAAATCTATCCTCACTTAGGGGTTTTGTAAATATGCCCGCGAATTGTTTTTTCGTACACACAAATTCGAGTTTAATATCACCTTTTTGCACGGGATTTCTTATAAAGTGGTACCTAATCTCAATATGATGCTTTGTACGAGTGTTGGATATGATTCTTAGTCAAATTTATCGCACTCGTGTTTTCACATTTAATAGGAATGTGGTCAAGTGAGATTCCGTAATATTTTAATTGATGTTTCATCCATAACACCTGTGCACAACAACTATATTCAGCCTCCGCCATGGATAGTGCTACGGAATTTTACTTTTTACAAAATCAAGATACAATCATGTTGCTTAAGAGTTGGCAAGAGCCACTTGTACTTTTCCCATCAATTCTACTTCCCGCATAGTTGGCATCAGTATAGCAATAAGATCGAATGATGTGTCCTTTGGATACCATAAATTGAGGTTTGGAGTGTGTTTAAGATATCAAAAAATCTTTTTTTATGGCAATTACGTGTGATTCTTTAGGATTAGATTGGAACCTAGCACATAAGCACACACTAAACATGATGTCCAGTCTACTTGCAATCAAATACAACAAAGATTCTATCATGCTTCTATAATGCTTAATATCAACAGGGGTTACCTCCTTCGTCGCTATTCAATTTTGTTGATGTACTCATTGGAGTACTCATGGGCTTTGCATACTCCATATCAAACTTTTTGATTAAATCCTTGATGCATTTGGCTTTATTGATGAAAATACATTCCTTCAATTGTTTTATTTAGAGCCCAAGAAAGTAATTGAGTTCTCCCATCATGCTCATTTCAAATT
>BRYE01000023.1:7913398-7918398 GCA_030159115.1 Actinidia arguta var. hypoleuca
ATTTATACACCAATAGAGTGTTATTTCCAAATATTTTACCTTATCATTTAAAGTTTATTTTCCTTTATAAAATTCTTTGAAGATGATTTTTCTTTCACCTTCTCTACCATGACATGGATTTGATGTTTCAAATCTTCATTTTCTTTTTGCAAGTCTTTGTTTTCTTTGGAGAGTGTGGTAATCATCTTTTTAAGAAGACTATTTTTAATTCCTACCTTTTTAAATTCACTCATTAATTCATCAAATGCATCTTGTAATTCATTAAAAGTAATTTCAGATGAATTTGAATTGGATACCTCATTTTCATCCTTGTTTGTCATGAGACACAGATTTGCCACTTCTTTGGGTTCGGCTTCTGTCCTGACCCGACCCGACCCATTATTTACTTGGGTCCATTTATATTTTAGGTGCCACGTGACTGGCCAATGAGATCCACCCATTAAGGCCTATTAAATGTCTCAATTTAGGGATTTTTTATCATTCAATAGTTCATGCTTGAATGAAATAAAAATATGCAGAATTAAATTTAAAATACTCAGAGCAGATGTGTCATACCATACATAATGTCATTACATTCATCCTGAATATAAATAATTATGACCCACAATTCTAGCCATAATGCCCGACACAACCGTCAACAAAATATACATTTTATACTAACACATAACATAAGTTATCCAAAAAAAATGCTAGGGTCGCCGTGATGCGGAACCCTAGGATCAAGAAGAACCCAAAACCCCGACACACAGTTTGATGTTCAAGAAACTGGGTGTCCTACTAAACCCCTAATGGACAAGCAACTAGAAACGTAGATTAAAGGACTGAATTAAAAAGAACGCCACAAGTTACCTTGATAAGTTAATTCCAATTCGTGGTGTAACAAGAAGAAGATGAACTCCTCTCTCAAGCAAGATGTCAAATCTTGATCAATCTCCAAAAAAAAAAGTCCTCCTCCATCTTCTAAACAAAGCATTTATAGGAAACCCTAACCTAAACCCTACTTAATTAAGGCCCAACTCGAATTGGGCTTAAACACCTAATTAAAAGGAACTAACATCAATAAACCCAATTTAAATAAACTATAAAACACCAAGATAAAATAAATAGGCCCAACTAAATAAACATAAAAATAAATTAAGCCTCCACTTCCAGCCCACACACTTGGATTGAATTAATGGGCTGATCTTCATCTTTAATATTTCCATTGAACCCATTCTTGATGTCTATGGCTGGTCCACCAAGCCTGTCTTCAATAAACTGGCCCACAAAGCTTTGGAAGGCGGATGTGAGCTTCTTGGCCCGCGACCTTGTGATTGGTCCAACTGGTAACTTGATCTCCTCGCCTTTGATAGCACCATCCTTGCCCGTGCTTGCATCAATCACTCCCTCCTCAAAAAGATTCGTCCTCGAATCTGCATCAAAAGGAGAAAGATCAGAAACATTAAATGTAGCAGAAACTTGATACTCACCTGGCAGATCAATCTTGTAGGCATTGTCTCCAATGCGCTCCAACACCTGGAATGGTCCATCACCGCGAGGATCCAATTTAGATCTCCTTTTAGTTGGAAACCTCTCTTTGCGCATATGCACCCAAACCCAATCACCTGGTTTGAACAAAACTCGCTTTCGCCCCTTGTTGGCTTTTTGGGCATACATCCTGTTTTTATGCTCTATTTGCTGTCGTGCCTTCTCATGTATAGTTTGAATCATTTCATCCTTTTGTGTTCCATCTAGGCTTCTAGATAACGCATCAGCAACAACATTATCTTTACCTTGCTTGTAACGGATCACATAAGAAAAAGCCTCAATGAACTCTACCCACTTGGCATGCCTTTTGTTAAGCTTTCCTTGGCCCTTAAGGTGTATCAATGATTCATGGTCGGTGTGAATGACAAACTCCTTAGGAAGAAGGTAATGCTGCCACACATCCAACGCCCTCACCAAGGCATAAAACTCTTTATCATATGTGGAATACCGCAACTGCGCTCCATTTAGTTTTTCGCTGAAGAATGCTATGGGGCGCTTCTCCTGCATCAACACAGCACCTATACCAATCCCTGAGGCATCACATTCAAGCTCAAAAGTTTTGTCAAAATTAGGTAAGCACAATATAGGGGCAGAACACAATTTTTCTTTCAAAGTGTTAAATGCTCTCTCCTGCTCCTCTCCCCACCTAAACCTGACCTCTTTTTTGATTACTTCAGTCAAAGGAGCTGCAATAGCTGAAAAATCTTTTACAAATCTCCTATAAAAACTGGCCAAACCATGAAAGCTCCTCACATCAGTCACACTCTTAGGTGTTGGCCATTCTTGAATAGCCTTTACCTTTTCAGCATCCACCTCAACTCCCTTTGCACTCACAATGAAACCTAAAAATAAAAGTCTATCAATGCAAAAGGTACACTTATTCAAATTGGCATACAATTGTTCTTTCCTTAGAACCTCCAGAACTAATCTAACATGCATGGTGTGATCATCTAGAGTTTTGCTGTATATAAGAATGTCATCAAAATACACAACCACAAATTCTCCAAGGAATTCTCGCAAAACATGGTTCATTAATCTCATGAAAGTGCTAGGTGCATTAGTTAAACCAAAAGGCATAACCATCCATTCATACAAACCATATTTTGTTTTAAAAGCAGTTTTCCACTCGTCTCCCAAGTGCATCCTAATTTGATGATATCCACTTTTCAAATCAATTTTGGTAAAGAAGCATGACCCATGTAATTCATCTAGCATATCATCTAATCTAGGAATAGGGTGGCGATACTTTACAGTGATTTTGTTGATGGCACGGCAGTCCACGCACATTCTCCATGATCCATCCTTTTTGGGTACCAATAGGACTGGTACAGCACATGGGCTAAGGCTCTCTTGCACATGCCCTTTTTGAGCAGCTGATCAACTTGCCTTTGAAGTTCCTTTGTCTCCTCTGGATTACTCCTATAGGCTGGCCTGTTTGGAATTGATGCTCCAGGCACAAAGTCAATTTGATGCTCAATGCCTCGCAAAGGTGGAAGCCCAATTGGAGTCTCTTCGGGAAAGACATCGTCAAATTCCTGTATAAGAGAAATAAAGACACTAGGCAAACATTGATCAAGATTAGTCTAAATCAATAAACTCTCTTTAAATCTTATCGTTATAAGGGCTCTCCTTCCCATGAAAGCACTCTTAAGATCTCTCTTTTGCATAAAAACTCATTTTTTTGTCACCCTTATTTTCTCTCTCACTCTCTTTTTTCTCTCCTGCACTTCTCTCATTTTTTTTCTCATTTGTGCAGTCACTCACCATTGGGCCATTTAATGGTTTCTTGTCTCTCTTGGCCTCTTTTCCCTCTATTTTTTTCTCCTCACAACCCGAACCCCCTTTGGAACTACTCACCTTTGTAAGTTGATCTTGGTACACCTCCTTTGGAGATAGAGGTGCTAAGGTCACATTTTTTTCATTGAAGCGAAAAGAATACCTATTCTGATACCCATCATGTGTCACCCTCCTGTCAAACTGCTAAGGCCTACCTAACAGCACATGGCCCGCATGCATGGGCACTACGTCACATGACGCCTTATCAACATACCGCCCAATTGAGAAAGCTACTACAACCTGTTTTGTCACCTTAACCTCCCCACTATCATTCAACCACTGCAACCTATAAGGTTTCGGATGTTTCTCACATTTCAACCCTAACTTCTCAACTAAGGTGGTGCTAGCTACGTTTGCGCAACTACCCCCATCAATAATCAAAGTGCAAACTTTCCCTCTGACCAGGCACCTAGTGTGAAAAATGTTCTCTCTGTTCTACACCCTCCTCTTTAACCTGGGTGTTAAGGGCACGCCTAATAACCAAGGATTCACCACACAGCATATTCAACATCGTCAGCATCTTCTAAGCTAGGCATAGAATCACAGTCAGATTCAGATTCAGACTCTACCTCCCCATTATCCCTCAAAAGCATAGTCTGTTTGTTTGGACATTGTGAAGCAATATACCCAACCCCCAAACACCTAAAACATTTAATATCTCGCTGCCTACTATGTGAAGTTGAAGAATCGGTGGTACCTTTGTTTGTCACAGTAACTACCTGGCCTTTGTCGAAGCTTGAAATCTTATCTTTAAAATTAGAAGGCTTACCACTCGCTGTCTCCTCTTTCTTTGACCACTTCGAGGTCCAATTTGGTGTGTAATTAGAAGGTTGTTTTGCTGCCCCCCTCACCTTGAGCTGCCTTTCCACCTTCATTGCCATATTCACCATCTCTTCAAGCTCTATGTAATGGTGCAACTCCACTACGTTGGAAATTTCCCTATTCAAGCCGCTAAGGAATCGTGCCATGGTAGCCTCTGTATCCTCCTTAATGTTTGCCCGAATGAGCATTATCTCCATCTCTTTGTGGTAATCTTCAACTGACATAGAACCCTGTGTGAGCCGCTGCAATTTCTAGTGGAGCTCTCGGTAATAGAAAGAAGGCACAAACCTCCTCCTCATGACAACATTCATCTCGGCCCAAGTATCAATAGGTCCCTCTCCAGTTCTCTTTCTTGTAACCAACAACTGATCCCACCATACCAAGGCATAGTCTATGAACTCCACTGTTGCTAATTTTACCTTCTTTATCTCAGAATAATTGTGACACTCAAAAATGCGCTCCACTTTCCTTTCCCACTCCAGATAAGTTTCAGCATCATTCCTTCCCTTGAAAGGAGGAATTTTCATTTTGATGGAATTTATGTTGCTGTCAAGCCTGTCAAACCTCTCATCCCTTCTCGGCCTATCCTGGATGGAATTAGCATCATCCTCTCCTCCCGTTTGTTGTGACTGCCTAACCTCTTCTAGTTCCCCTCTGATATTCGTCATCTCTCTTCCCCACCTTTCCATTTGTTGCTGCATGGCTTTCAATGCAAACGCAACTTCATTCATGCCTATTTCACCACACCTATTATCGTCTTTGGACATGTTGGAAATATATATATCCTTACAACACTCCCTCGCGTGTTTACTCTC
>BRYE01000023.1:7948398-7955898 GCA_030159115.1 Actinidia arguta var. hypoleuca
ATGGCTCTCATCACACAAAAATTCAAAAGATTCATGAAGAAAAAATGGAGAAGTGGTAAAAGGAATGAAGGCAAATGAGATTCTAGTAAAGAATCAACAATTATATGCTACGAGTGCAAGAAGCCGGGGCATATAAAGGTTGAATGTCCTTCTCTTAAGAAGAAAGAAAAAATGAAAAAGAGCAATAGCTGCTATGACATGGAGCGACGACAAAGAATCTGGCTCTGAAGATTAAGCCGAATCTAAAAAAATGGCCAATCTTTGTCTCATGGCACATGAGGATAAAAATGAGGTATCCACTTCTAATTCATATGAAGTTACTTTCAATAAATTATAAGATGCCTTTGATGAATTAATGGCTGAATTTAAAAAAGTAAGAATTAAAAATAGTCTTCTTAAAAAGATGTTTTCCATCCTTTTCAAAGAAAACAAAGACTTACCAAAAGAAAATGAAGATTTGAAAAATGAAGTTTATGCTCTAAAAGAAAAGGTTAAAGAAAACACTTTTTCAAAAGACTCTTTAAATGAAAAACAATTTTTAAATGAAAAGATTAAACAATTGAAAACAACCCTCTATAGATGTGTAAATGGAAAGGAGAAATTAGATGCTATCCTTGAAAAATAAAAAAATATTCACTTGATAAAACCAGACTTGGTTTTAATCTTTTCAAGAGAAATATATTTTCAAAAATCGATTTGGCTCTTCAAATAAAAAACATAAATTTCATACTTTTATTCTCACAATTTAAGACACATTGCTAGGAGATGTTACTCTATGCAAAAATCCAACGCTCCTAACAATGCATGGGTCCCAAGAAGACCATTAAGGACTAATCCCCAAGGACCCAAGATGGTTTTTGTATCTAAAGTGAAATTAATCATTTTGTAGGTATGCTTTCAAGCATGATCAAACAAATACGATTGGTACTTGGATATTGGGTGCTCAAGGCACATGACGGGGGATGAGACACAATTCACATCTCTCAAACCAAAGGATGGAAGACTTGTCACTTTTCAGAGAATTTAGCAAAGAGAAGATCATCAAAATAGATAGTATTGGTAATAATTCTTTTACCTCTATTGAAAATGTATTACTTGTTAAAGGAATCAAACACAATCTTTTAAGCATTAGTCAACTTTGTGACAAGGGATGCAAGGTTGTATTTGAATCCTCTAAATGTGAAGTAATATACATCAACAACAACAAAATAATTCTCACTAGATATAGACAAGGCAACATTAAGGACTTGATCAAGAAGTTTGTAATGGATGAATCCGGTATTGTTGTGAGGAACAAGGCTAGATTTGTTGCTCAGAGTTATTGTTAAGAAGAAGGCATCGATTTTGATGAAACATTCGCAATTGAAGGACGGCATTTTCATCAACCAAGCCAAATACATTAAGGACTTGATCAAGAAGTTTGTAATGGAGGATGCGAAGCCCATGAGTACTCCAATAAAATTGGACAGTGATGATGGAGGTAAATCGGTTGATCTTAAGCTTTATAGAAGTATGATAGGATCCTTGTTAAATTTAATTGCTAGTAGACCGAATATTAAGTTTAGTGTTTATTTGTGTGCTAGATTCCAATCTAATTCTAAAGAATCACACGTAATTGCTGTAAAAAGGATCCTTTGATATCTTAAACACACTAGACCTTGGACTTTGGTTTCCAAAAGAAACATCTTTTGATCTTGTTGCTTACACTGATGCCGACTACGCGGGGAGTAGAGTCGATAGGAAGAGCACAAGTAGATTTTGCCAACTCCTAGGCAACATGATTGTGTCTTAGTGTTGTAAGAAACAAAATTCCATACTTTTTTTCCATAGTTAAGGCTAAATATGTAACAACCGGTAATTCCTGTGCCCAAGTACATCAATTAGAAGATTATGGAATCTCACTTAATCATATACCCATTAAATGCGACAATACTAGTGTGATTAACTTGACTAAGAATCCCTCCAACAATCTCGTACAAAACATATAGAAGGTATCACTTTATAAGGGATCACGTGCAAAAGGGTGATATTGAACTTGATTTTGTGAGTACGAAAAAATAACTTGCTGACATATTCACAAAAACCCTAAGTGAGGATAGATTTTGCATGATTAGAAGGGAATTAGGAATGAGTAATCCTATAGGTTGATGAGCTTTAGTACAATATGTGTTTAATTGGAACAAATTTGTGCAATTTTCATTTATATATCATACCAAGCACTTGCACAAACTCTGTAACCTCAATTGTCGACACTCAAGATCCATATGTCAACACATAGCAACAGAAGATTTACAATGAACAAAGTGTCGACACTTTAGTATTCGTGTGTCGACACACATAAAAATAGTAAGGTCACCATTCCCATGTGTCGACACATTTTAACAGAAAGTTCATCAGGTGTCGACACATACGAACAAAAAGGTCACATAAAAATTTTAAGGGTCAAGTGTCGACACCTCATTTATAAGTGTCGACACATTAACATAGAAAATTTTATTTAAGAACCAGGTGTCGACACCACATTTATATATGTCGACACATTAGAAAAGAGGGGTGAACCTTTTGAAATCTTTGTTGAACCATTTGAACCTTTTGGAACTCGAAAGTCTCGACACATGAGTCGAGACTATATATATGAACGAAACCCCATTTCCATTATTTATGTAGAACTTTCTATATATATATATATATATCACTTTAACTTCCCTCCAAAACACAAACCATCACCCACGATCTTCGATCTCGCTCTAAAATCGCACCTTAACTCTCGAAAACATAGATTGATCTCCTCGTATATCTCATAACTATCTCCAACTTTTCAATGGCTCTGAAATTGGTGAAATTGAAAAAGGATTCTTTATCCTTAGTGGTGTCGACTCCCACCATGGCAAGAGGCCAGAAAATGAAGTCTATGGATGATCATAGCAAGGGCAAAGGAAAGAAGAAAAAAGGCGAATCAACCTCTGTTTCAGCCTTAAAATGGAATGTCCTATATTTTGCTGAGGATAAAGCTCAAAAGAGGTATAATATTGATTTCTCTCTTCACAAAGTGTCAAATGGTAGATGGATCGATTACAATTTCTTTGACTCGCATAATTTTGAATTTAGCATAAAACTGGATAACCTAGGTTAGAAGTCAATGACTACAATGCGAGATGATATTTATCCTAATTTAGTTGCCCACTTTTATTCAAATGCCACTAGAGATAATGGGCAAGATTCAATTAATAGTTATGTTAAAGGAGTCAAATTTACATTGGATAGATCTGTAGTTAGAAAAACTTTGGGAATAAGGGTTGATGGTGAAATTTATAGAGAAAATATAAATCAAAAAGATCAATTGAGCGTCCTCTATGAATAAGACACGGACGAATACGTACAATCGACGGCTAATGACTTGCCTCTTAAGTTAAGGCTAGTCCATCATTTTGTTTGCACTATGTTTATCCCCGAAACCAGAAAGTATAAGCATGTCACAGATAAGGAACTATTCTTTTTATGGGGCATACATGACTAATTCTAATATTGACCTACCCTTGTTTATTTTGGATCAAATATTTAGGGCCACTATGAATAAAGTTAGTCTGCCCTATGGGATATTCCTGACTAAAGTCATTAAATACTTCAAAATCGATTTGAACAATGAGAGTAAACGAATCCCCAAAGTAATAAGTGATGAGCATAATGAGAAAACTCTGAAAATAATAGGACACGTGTTGAAAAATAACAAATGGTCTCCGAAATCGTCAAAGAAAACTGCTGAGAAAAGTACTTCAAAAGAAAAAGCACCTTCAGGGAGTAGAAGTGCAAAGAAGTCTTTGGTTCATGAATTTGAAGGTACTAAAACAGATTTGAGTGGTTTTATGACCCAAGTGCTGGGACTTTTACACAAATTGAATGAGAAAGTGGACAATGCTTCAACGAGATTGATGTTTCTAGAAAAGAAAGTGAGAGAACTACAAAAGGATGTGAAATTGCAGAGAATGGGAAAAGGAATGATAGAAGAGGATGAAGATGAGGAAGATGAGGAAGATGAGGAAGAAGAAAAAGAGAATGAATAAGAAAAAGAAGACGAGGAAGAGAAAAAAAGGAACGAAAAGGGAAGGAGACAAGGAAGAAAGTGACAATTCTGAGATAGACGAAGAGGATTCATCTACGACTAATTCTGATGCCCCCCCTCTGATTCGCAAAATGGGTCACAAATACACACTGAGACAGAGGAAATGAACAAAATTCTCAAACACTATGGAAACACCTCTCATCCTAACTCCTTCACCCTCACTCGCACTCGCACTATCACCCTCTCCCTCTCCACCACACGTCTCTCCATGACGTACCTCTCCAACACCTGCCACATCACGACCCTTTTTCCCCACTTTTCTCGTATTTCATCTTAGACATGTATGTTTTTGGACATGTATAACTTGTTGGGCTTTTTTTGGACACATATAACTTGTGTTTTATGATTTCATAGTTCTATCGTATGCAATTGTGAGTTGTTTTCCCTTGCTTCATGTCTTATATTGATATGGTTTCATTGTCATGGTGAGGTGCTTAGTTGATTATCATAGTGTCAAAAGCTTGTGTATATGTCTATGGATTTCATGGTCTATGATTTGAATCGTTGCATGTTGATAAGGGGAGATTAAATTCCTTAAGTAAGGGGGAGAAATATGGGCCAACTATTGGTGGATTGACAATTTATTTAACTCTATTTGTTGGATTGACACCCTTTTTGATGAATTGACAACAAGGAGGAGAAATGATATCAAATGACATGCATGTTGTGTATGAATGATGTGAGTATGAACTATTGACATGAATATGAATGACTATCATGGAGAACTCTATTGAACTCTATTGAACTTGAATGACTATCATGGAGACAAATGTAGTGTTTCATTACAAATGAAAAGGGGAGTAATAACTGGTATGTGCTCTAAATCAATCTATTGCACTTACAATGATCATCAATTTTTTTTAAGTTTATTATTCATATCATGAAAAGTTTTTTCATCATCAAAAAAGGGGAGATTGTTGACCCAATACTCCGATTTTGATGATAACAAAATATTGTGTTCATGGTCTAATGATTCTACTTAGAGTGCAGATTGTGTTTACTTTAATTATTCATTAGATCAATGAATTGATGAAGTCTTGTAAAGCCAAACTTTCAGGGCAAGAAGTGTGACACGTGATCATGTAATGTCGACACATGAATACAACAAACTTAAATCTAGAAATGTAGTGTTGACACATAGAGATGAAGTGTTGACACCTTGAAGACAGTATTCAAAGACTTGGAAGCTACCTTCAAGAATTTAAGGAATTCTTAGATCAATGGATAAAGCTATGAATCCCACTGAATTGAAAACCTTCAAAATCGTATATATCCAAAGAGAAAACCTCTTGAAGAACTTGAATTGATTGATGCTCAAATGGCCAAGGAAGAACAAGGAAATATGTTCTGGAAAATAAGTGTGAATATATATTCTTGAGGTGTCGACACATGAGGACAATAAGCAATCTGAAATTGAAGTGTCGACACATCGGGTTGAAGAGTCGACACATGTGAATAGTGAGCAAACTAGAACTAAAATATCGACACATAGAATTGAAGTGTCGACACATAGAGATAAAGGCCAAATTTTTGAAGACTGATGATCAAGTGTTGACACATGACTTTGAAGTGTTGACCCATGGAGACAGTGTGCATTAACTAAAGGAATAAATCTTGAAATGTCAACACATGTTCTTGAAGTGTCAACAATTGTGTGCATTAACTGAAGTAGTGGCTTTAGACAACACAAAAGGTGTTAACACATGTTATTGAGGTGTCAATACATGAAACCCAAAAATGTTTAAAGTGTCGACACATGAGGCAAAGTATAAACACATAACGACTAGTTTTTTGAACGCAAAACTACCTGAACCTGCTTTAAATGAGCCCCAACTACCATTAACGGGTATATGGACTTCAAGTCATTATATACAAGACTCCAAATGCATTTACAAGCCAATAGAATTTTTAATTGATCATCAAAGAGCTTTAAGCTCATAATTCTCTAAAAATTCTTTTGGTCTTCAAGTGTAAGCATTTATTGAGCTATTCCATTCTAATATACTCTCGTTAGAGAATTTGTTTTATACTTATACAACCTTTATGCACTTGTATACTTGTAAGTTTAAGCATAGCTTGGACAAAACACTTGTAAATTTGTGTGGGACTTGGACAAAATCACTTGGGAGAACTTGAGGAAAACGTTTATGTGTAAAAATGAGCTAAGTACTTAGTAAATCAGCCCCCATCTTGTAATTATTGATTGCAATAGTAGAAGAAAACTTTATAGAGGTCGTGGGAAGACGTAGACTACACGTTGTGGTTGAATTTCGATAAATTTTGGTGTGCCTTCTTATAACTTGCTTTTACATTATATTTGCATTACACATAACTTGAGTTTTTGGTTTATTGATTAGATTAGTTTTAATCAATTTCAATTGCTATTAATTTTAATAAACCCAATTCACCCCACCCACTCTTAGGTTGCCTTTGGGCTAACAGTTGCTTCTCCGCTTCAGCCCAGAATTCTTTGAACTTTTCAAATGTTTCGGGCTTATGGTGCAACGAATAAATATAACCATACCTTGAGCAATCATCAATAAAAGTAATGAAATACTCTAAAATCCCTCTGGCCCTAACATTTAGGGGTCCACACATATCTATATGAATTAACTCTAATACACCTTTGGATCTATTGCCTTTTGCCAAAAAAGACCTTTTGGTCATTTTTCCTTCAAAACACGATGTACGCACAGGTAAGTGTTGAATAGTCAAAGAGGACAAAGGGACCTCTTTAACCAATCTATCAATCCTCTTTAAATTAATATGACCAAGTCTTAAATGCCAAAGGCACATTGGATTGTTAGAATAAGCCTTTCTTTTAAGTGGCAAGTTTTATGACTTATTGAATTCAGTGTCATGTATCTCATACATCTTAGGAGTAATTAAATAAAAATCATCAATCATTTTTTTCGAGAATATAAAAGATCCATTTAATTCAATAGAAATATTTTTATTAATTAAAATAGAATATATTTGTTTAAACAAAGCATAAATTAAAATCAATTTTTTTCTAATACTAGGAATAAACAAACTGTCATATAAAACTAATATTTTATTTGAAAGAAAAAATAATTCTACTACTCCTATAGACACACTACATGAATTCTTGGTTTAGAGCCCAGGAATTCTCACCATCACTTAGTTTTTTGGTTTTCTAAAATCTCTGCAATGTATTACAAATGTGATTAGTTGTGACAAAATCTACACACCAGGAATTTGAAGTACCCCCAATAAAGCTTACTTCAACAATAAGTGATTCGATTATACCTTAGTTCTTTTTTTGAGCTAGGTAGTTTGGACAGTTCCTCTTCCAATGACCCGCACCCCCACAATGAAAATAATTTCCTTTGGTTTTGGATCATTCACTTTCTTCCCTT
>BRYE01000023.1:7960898-7975898 GCA_030159115.1 Actinidia arguta var. hypoleuca
ATGCTGCTCAGAAGAGGAAGTCATAAAGGGGTTGTAGAGCTCGAAGGCCAAATTAACTGTATAGAGAGGATCCTAGAAGAAATAGTTTAAGTAATTCGGGATACTCAAAGTAACACCACTAATGCAGTAGAACCACAGGCAGTATCGGGGCAACCAGCAGTACTAGTGCCAAGAGCAGAGTTAGTGAACCGTACCACCATTAAGCAATTTCAATAGTTGAAAACTCCAATTTTTAAAGGAACCCTCGATCCCATGGTCGCAAAATATTGGCTCTTGGGAATTGAGAGAGTGTTCGAAGTCCTACCTTGCACTGATGACCAGAAGGTGACCGTTGCCACCTTTACTTTTGAGGGAGCCGCACTAGTTTGGTGGCAGTTGAAAAAGCCGTTAGAGCCATTATAGTTGTAGCCTAGGTTTCTAGAAGTGTTCAACGATGAATATTTATCCAAAACTATCAGCGATAAAAAAACCACAAAATTTCTTAATTTACGTAAGGAGATATGACAGTAGCAGAGTATAACGCCAAATTCATATAGTTGTCTCATTATTTTCTGCACATAATATCGTTGAAGTCTCGCAAGACGAGGAAGTTTGAAATAGGGTTGTTATGGAATATCCACAATAAAGTAGACATATTACGACTGCCAACCCATAAAGAGGTACTTCAACGAGCGATAATTGCCGAGAGAGCACTGAATGAGATGACTCAATACCGGGAAAGCAATGAGAAGAGGTCAGGAGGAAACCTAAGCATAAAACAAAATTCAAAATGGTAGAGTTCTGGATCTTTAAGTGAAAATCCATCAATCCCACGGGAAGACACCGGGCACCAAGGAAATATCATGTACAATGAAGTACCCACTTTTCTAAATTGTCAAAAAAAGCATTGGGGCGCATGTCGTAGGGGAAGCACGACTTGTTATGGGTGTGGCCAAGAGGAGCACCAAGTTAAAGATTATCCGAGGAAAAATAGAGCACAAGGAGCGAGAAGAACGTCAGCATCAGCCTCAGTCTAGCAACCTCCAGTCTAAAGGAGGGATAATCAACCATGACAAGGCTGAGCCTTCGCACTTGTACCAAGAAATACCCCAGCTACCCCTTCAGTAGTGTTAAGTATACTCCCTAATTGCGGTCAACCTGCACACATCCTTATTGACACACACGTTTCCCCAACGTCCTTAGAAGATATTCATGTTGTTCAGGATTTTCCTGATGTCTTTCTAGATGAACTATCTAGTTCCTCGGTGGATTGAAAATGAATAAAGTCACCATTAAGAACAAATATCCATTGCCGAGAGTGGATGAATTGTTTGATCAAATTTAGGGCACTCAAATATTTTCTAAGAATTAGATCAAAAGTACAGTAAATTTTGAAGATAAAATTTTTAAAAGTGAGACGATTGTATGCAAGTACCCCATAATTTGATTAATTAAAGTATTATAGTCAAAAATTTATAGAGGAGTGTTATGAATATGTCAATACACAATATCTTATTAAGACGCTGATTAGATAATTGAATTGAATAGATGAGTTTGGTACTCGACGTTATTGGTAATAGAGTGAGTGTTTTGAAGAGATACAAATTCGACCGGATGAACTTTAACCTCATGAATGTGGAATTATTCATCTAAAGTCTATAATAAAAGAATATTATCAGAGCGGCACAGCAAAAGCGTAATGGAATAGCTTAAGTATCTAATGGGGAGTATTAAACAAATCAATAGAATTTCCAAGGTTTTGAGAAGAGATAACATTTTTAGAAAGATATTCCATGTATTATTATTTTGTATAGCTGTATGACTGAAATTCACGTGGTATCTTTAAAGAGAATCAATAACTCTATCCTATGTGTAGTATGCTACGATTTGAGGCTAAATTCTTCATATTTGTTTAGGAAGATGATAAATGGACCATTTGAAATAGACACAACCAAATCTAATCATGAAATTATCAGAGGTTGATTGAGATTTCCTACAAGTGTTGATTAAGGATTTGAGTATGATCTTAGTTGCTAGAATGGAAATGAAATCTCAAATAAATTTAATTGGGTCACTTGGAATGTTGTTGGGATTAAGCATATTTTGTCTTAGGTCATTGAGTATGGGCCATTGTAATTGCTAGTGGGCATGTAGTTGGGCTTGTGTAAGATTGAGTTTAATTTGGATCCAAAGTTAAATTTTTATTTTGGGTGTGAGCCAAACAAGGCCTAAGGGCCTAAGGGAGCTTTTACTTTACACTTTTTTTCTCTTGTTCTCTCACTCTTAACCTTTCCTTTTATTTTCACGTTCTCACTCTCCCTCTCTACCAATTAAGAGCCAAGAGGGTTACACTTTAAGTTTAGACCTGAGTGAGTTAGAGTGAGATTCGAGTGGTGATCCTTTAGAGAGAAATTATCTACTCGACAAAGGCTTCGCATTGAACCAAGAACATTGGAGATCAGAGTAACTTGAAGATTTGAGAATCTTCTCATCTTCTTCATCTTTATGGAGCTTTTTTCATACATTTGAGGTAAAGGGGGTTAGCTTGTTGGGGTTTAACTTTGGGAGTGGGTTGATAGCTTAAACATAGCCTATTGAGGCATTATTTTTGGTATAAAACCCTAGTAAATGAGAGTTCAAGATTCTATAAAAATGCTATTTTTTTTAGCGTTGTCTACCGATAGTCATAATTCCTCTACCGACAATTCTTTTGTTGTGTTCGTGGTTTATTGAATGCATGATCTATCAGTAGTCATAATTCCTCTATCGGTAGTGGTTGAATCAATTTTTTTCTCTGGATTGCCTTCTACCGGTAGTACTTTAATTAACTACTGGTAGTGAATATTTTGATTTCGTCACTGGATTGTCTTCTACCACTAGTACCCATTTCACTACCAGTAGTGAATATTCTTATTTCGTCTCTGGATTGTTGTCTACCGGTAGTACTCTTATTCGCTACCGGTAGTGAATACGTTGATTTTGCCTCTGAAATGTTGTCTACCAATAGTACCCATTTCACTACTGGTAGTGATTATCCTGATTTAGCCATTAGAATCCTGTCTACCAGTAGTACTCAAACCCCTACCGATAGTCACCTACCTTGGTTGCTCAGTTTTCACTTTAGTTGCACATTGTTGTATCAGGATTCCTTTAGGTTGTTTACTTATAGAAGTACTCTATTCTTATATTGCATATGTTGTCGAATTCATATTCAATTGCATGTGAAATTATTTTCAAATAAATGAATTAAATTCTTTTAATTGTACAGTGAAGATTGGTGTTGATAAATTGTACTTGGTACATTTATGTTATGAAATGAAAAGTTTGAAAAGAAACAAACTGACTTGGAAATCAAATGTGAATTTGAGAATAGGGATTGAAACTTGTTTTGGAAATGACATGCTAGGATATGCAGAATTTGGTACATTGTGTTCTCGGAATAAGATGGCTTAGATTAAGCCCGATGTAAAAAGACCTAGATAACAACCATGCGAGAGGGAATGTCAAAGTCTTCGGTTAGTGATCAAGAAGTTGGCTGGATATTGTCTTATATGTTTAGTACATGATGAGGCTGGTTAGGTACTAGCCTAGGTGTGTCATTTCAGATAAAGAATTACGATTTGAGAATGGTTGAAAAGCATGAGTGCTTGTTGGTTTTAAAATCATGAATTGGAAAAGCATGTTTTGGATATGAAAGGATGCATAGTTTAGATGTATCACGTCTTTCCATTGCATAAATATGATATCATTTTTTTTCATCCTAGACATATGTATCATGATTTTTGGATTGAGACATCAAGCCCGTTGTTAAATCTTTTTTTAAGGTAACTCACATTTACTATTAAATACATTTCAGGTATGGAAAGTCATCACGGTCCTTGAGGCACGTGGATACCATTTTGCCTTGTTTTGGAAATGTAGTAAAAACTTATTTTGAGATGTATTTAAGTTTAGAATATTGACACGTGAGATGTAATATTCTTTTGGCCTATTGTGGGCATAGTTTGTACACTATTATATATATTATGTGATGTGAATGCTCATGGAGAGCATATTCCAATGGGAATAAATATTTATATTGGGTAATTCCTCTTCTTGTGTTAAGTTAGAGTTCTATGTTCGAATACCTATGAGTCGTGGGATGGTTACGCCATATATATTTTCGTGTCTAGTTATTGATGAGTAACATGAGTGTGTTGTATATGTAATTGAGATAACATGAACATACATGCTATGTGTTATTGATTTACATATAGTAGAGAAAATGCTTTGATTGAATTATAAATGAATATGATTGTATTGTTGTTTTCTTGTGGCATCGTGTAGAACATGCCGCCACGTCAAGCTAGAGGTCTTTCTAGGCCATTGCCTAGAGCTCGTGGAACTCGTCGGGCACATTGACCTTGCGGAGAACATGAGAAGGGTGATGGTGAGAACCATTAAGAGTTTGTGATGGGAGGAGGAGTCAATGCTCTTAGAGGGAATGTTGGAGGGAATGCTGGAGGTGCTAGAGGTGATCCACCTAAAGCATTTGGTGGTGCAGAGTTTATGCAAGGAGTATTCACTGCCATCGAGCACAAAAACTTGTCTTCGCTCTCAGAAGTGAATTTCTTACCACAAGTATACTGGTCGTATAGTAGTATAAACTCAAAGTACGAGTATCGATCCCATGAGTAGCAGTACCAAGGTAAACACAAGATACTAAAAAACTACAATTTAATCCTAACTAAATCCAAACTTATGCTTCAAAAAGGAAAAATAAAAATTCTCATATTTAAGTTTTGGTTGATTAAACTAAATCTAAATTAGATAAGCAATAAAAATTAATTTAAACTTTGTACTAAAAACAACTCAGAATCGATCGATTCAATCAATCAGGTTTCTCAAAATCCCAATGCAGGTTTCTTATAACTCAAATCTGTGAACTACGTAGTGAGTCTCAAATTCGAAAGACTTAACTTTTAAAACCAATTGTTTTTTCAATCTTCAACTTCTAAAATAAATCTGGTTGTTATAATCATAGTTGTACATAATCGATTCACGCAGCACATATACTAGACCTAACTCACGCATAAACATTACAAGGCAACGTATATACTGAGTATGGCATTCACACGTAAGCATTACCGAACATAATAGGACGTCTAAGTTTTTGAAAGTATTTAAAAAGAAGAAAAAAAAGAATAAAAATTAAGAAGATCTAACGATGAAAATAATTTACTTCTATTGTTCATCCTTGATCCCTAATCGATCGTCGCAATCGATCCCAAGTTAAGAAAACTAGTCACGCATGGCTATGGAACATGAATAACAAAATATGGCATGCATTCTAAAATCTTAAATTTAAATACGAATAATAAAATTAAAAAAATCTTAAATTAATGACAAAAATACTTATAGTCGAATTAAACCATAATTTAAATTGATGAAACTTGGATTCGATGTAATAAAACTTGAATTTAAAATAAAGGATTACAAGAATTATTAAAAATTATGAAAAACTAAGGTAAGGGGATGTAAAACCCCTAAAAATAACATATTTTGTTCATAAAAATGTAAAGATTTATATAGAGAAGTCATAGTTCGAGTCCTACTAAGATCAAAACTCTCTGTCCAGTTTTCTTCTTGGCGTTCAAATGCTACTTCCTTTACATTTCTGGCATTCGAACGCTAGGAACAATTCTTTTGAGTTCCTTCACAGCGTTTAAACGTTGCATATGACTTGTATTACCATGTTCGAACGCCCCAGCCTGTGGCAGATTTTCTTCAACTTTTTAGCTCTTTATGCGTTGGAACGGTGATATTAGCATTCGAATCCTAAGGTTAATTTCAAATTTGCAACCCTCTTATGTGTTAGAATGCTACACAGAGGTGTTCGAACCATAAACAACTAATTTTCTCTTCAGCGTTCGAACACTAATTCCTTTGCAATTCTAGCATTCGAACACCAGGCACAAATTGCCTTGGCTTTTTCCTAGCTTTCGAACAGTATTTTCTTCATGCAATTGGCGTTCAAACGCTCAGTGTAACTTGAGCCTTCTTTGACTTTTTCTTCTTTTCTTCTTAATCTGTTTTGAAGCTCTTGGAGTCCATATCTTGTAACGCTCATTAGATGTGAACTTGTATAACTTCATGAGATCTTTCTAACGGCATATCTTTCATTCCATTCCGAGCTTCGGGTCAAAACTTTCACAATCCCCGGCAACAATTCTTGATAAATGTGCCCACACTAGTTGCTTCAACTATATTTGAAAATAAAAGATGATGATTCAAATATGTTCCCAATCCTAAGAAGTCTCAACACATTCACAACATATGAAATATCACACTATAAACATGGAATGCAAAGAATCACAATGTAAATCAAAAGAACCAGAAAATCAACCTATTTCGGATGATATCCAATATATAATAGAATGGAAATTAAACCTGTTTTACGAACTCATAATCATAGAAGAACGATTTTTATATTAGATAAATCAAAAAGATAACAACAATATTTATATATCCCAATATTAGTCATGAGTGAATAGCATCCGAAATATGTCAATTATACCTAAAAAGTTATCAATTCTTCGATTTTGTAGACTTTTTTTTTAAATTTCCTCAAACATGTTCATAAAATAACATGACGACGGACAAGCTGGGAAAAGGCAAAAGGGTGGGACAACACCCCATTTTACTAACTAGGGTTAAACTATCCCCAACTCGACTCGACCTAAACAGTTATTATACAACATACATGGAAGGCATTATTTCTCAATTTATTCAAGAGATGGTGGATCACGTAGATCTACGCCCTCAACTCTTCCTTGCTCAAGCTCAAGGTAGGGCTTCAATCAATACCCATTAACTTTGAAAACATTGCCAATGAAAGGTTCAAGCCATCTACTTTAAAGCTTACACAAAAATAAGTGTAATCGAGAATTGTATAGATAGACCTTTTGACCAATGTCGAAATATTTATGCAAATTATGTTGGTCTTACACAAGCTTCATCTTTACTTTCTAGTTGTAGCATTGAGCTTTCGGTAATCTAAACACATTCTCTAACCTATTTGGAACAAATCGTGGTATAGGAGAGAAGGTAAAGGTTTTTCTTTTTAGAATTGATGGTTTCTCAAAAGTAGGAGTCCAATGACCCACAGGCATGATAGTCTCAATCCTTACCCTTTCGATAGATGACTCTTACACATTTAGACTTCAATTGATCATTGGACTCACTCCACACTAGAGCCCTCTTAATTAGATCTTCCATGAACTCACAATCTATATGCTCTTAGATGAAAGACTTAATGAAGTCTACCTTCTCAACTTGATCTACTTTCGACAATTGCTTACCACAGTGAAAATATAAGTCTCTAAGGTTATATTACCAAACGAAAGCTTAAGCAATCCATTCCTACAATGAATAATGATATTCGCAGTTGCTAGGAATGGTCATCCAAAGATTACAAGAATATGATGCTTAGCTGACTCGAACTCAACAGGTTGGGTATCTAAAATAATAAAATCCACCGGTTAGTAAGCCGTATCGACTTGAATATGCACATCCTCTATGATACCTCTAGGGACCTTAAAAGAACGATCAGCTAACTCAAGGGTAACACGTGTTGGCTTAAGTTCTCCTAGACCTAGTTCCTTATAAACAGAATATGACAAAAGATTAACACTAGAACTTAGGTCAAGAAGTGCTCGATCGATTTTATAACCCCTTATTATACACGAAATTGTAGGACAACCGGGGTCCTTATATTTTGGCACAAATTTGCATTGAATGATTGTGCTTTGACTTTCATTCATCGTTGTCATCTCTTTAACATGCAACTTTCTTTCTAAAGTACACAAATCCTTCAAGAACTTGGCATAGGAATGTAACACCCGAACTCATTCCATTTCATCAATAATGTAAATTATAACCGTACGTTAGTTAACGTAAGTAACACTATGATGTATTCAAATATTTTTCATGTGTTTAATGCATAAAATGAATATATTATATTATGAAAGCCATGTCTTCTAAATATATGAAATGTTATTATGTTATGAATGAAAAATCTATGAATACATGATTTACATGAGAAAAATAAAATATGTTCAATGTATAGTGACACTCAGGATCTTCTCGTGGCAAAACCTTAACCATGCCCAATGGTCCTACGATATAGGATGTGAAATAAACTATCTACGATGAAGACGTCTTTGGCCTAAAAAAACCCAGTGTAACCTATACGGTTACTATGTTATGCCGAGTTGTTATACTTTTCATGATATGCTATGCTTATGTGATCTTCAAGTTTGTGAAAATTACATTTTAGAAAAAAGCTATGATATGCTAACATGATAGTTTCAACGAGATATGTATGATATGCAAATGATCCATGGTTTTTATGTTCATGAACTATTGTTATTCACTAAGCGTATAGCTTCTGGTTTTGAAAACTATTTTCAGGAAGCCAATCTGAGGAGCCTTAAGAGGAAGATAGCAAGCAGATTTTTGTGTTTCAGCCCAAGGGACTTATGATGTTTTGTACGGGTTAAAACCTATTTTATTTAGCGATATTATGACTAGTCAGCCATGTTATGTATGTATAAAGTTAAAAACTTAGGCACGGCTATGTATACTTTATATGTCATCTACACTTTTTATTTTTCGTTATTATGACGTTTTCGCAAAATTTATATCATTATAAATGAGTATGCATAGGTGATCAACCGGATTAAGGCAAGTCGGCCTTGGTGGGCAAGCCGTCCTCCAGTCACGTGCCTTCGATCCGCATAGGCCAGGTTGCGGGGCGTGACAGAGTGGTATCAGAGCTATAAGTTGACACCATATGATACAGTCATGTCTAGATAGAACTTGAGGATTGATTAGAGTATATGTTATATGCTAAATGTGTTATATGAATTATGATTATAATAAGGATCTAAATGATCAATATGCTTGTAGTGAGCAATGCCTCCTAGAAAGGAAGGTCAGGGCCGTCGAGGGGCAGTAGAACCCGAATGCCGAATTGATCGTATCAAAAGGATCTTAGAAGGACTCGTTCAAGTAGTCCAGGACGCTCACAATAATAATCACGGTAATGCACCACAGCAACCAGCGATGCCAATGTTGGGAGCAAAGCTGATGCACCGTACCACAATCAAGCAATTTCAACAATTAAAGCCCTCAACTTTTCATGGAACCCTCGATCCCATGGCCGCGGAGTTTTGGCTCTTAAGAATCGAGAGGGTGTTCGAAGTCTTACCATGCACCGAAGAGCAAATGGTAACCTTTGCCACATTTACTTTTGAGGGAACCGTCTTAGTATGGTGGCAATTGAAGAAGCCGTTGGAGTCCGGATGGTTATGGTCTAAATTCTTAGAAGTGTTCAATAATGAGTATTTTTTGAGATGGTCTAGGATTAGAAAACTATGAAATTTCTAAATTTGAAGTAAGAGAAGATGACCATAGTAAAGTATAATACCAAATTTATGGAGTTGTGTCGTTATGCCCCGCACATAGTATCAACGGAATCTCACAAGGCGAGGAAGTTCGAAGTTGGACTACGATGGAATATACAAAATAAAGTGGACATATTAAGACTACCAACCCATCAAGAAATTCTTCAAAGAGTGATAATTACTAAAAGATCGTTAAATGAGATGTCCCAATGCTGGGAGAACAACAAGAAGAGGTCAGGAGGGAATCCTAGCAGAGGACAAAGTTCAAAAAAGGCAGAGTTTTGGATCTTTGAGTGGGAATTCATTGACCCCATAAAGAAATACCGTAAGTTAAGGAAGTAACAGACCTAGTAAAGTACCAACATGCCAAGCTTGTCAGAAGAAGCATTAGGGCGAGTGTCGCATGGGAAGTAGAGCTTGTTAAGGGCGCGGCCAAGAAGGGCACCAAATTAAAGACTGTCTGAGGAGGAATAGAACACAAAGAACTTGAACTTCGGCATTAGCCTTAGTCTAACAACCTCCAACTGGAAGGAGGGAAAATCAAGCACGGCAAGGCCAAGCTTTTGCCCTTGTACCAGGAAACACCCCCACATCTGTAATGTTAGGTATACTCCCTATCTGTGGTCAACCTACACACGTCCTTATTGATTGTGGTTCTACCCATTCATTTGTTTCATATCTTTTTGTGCATTAGTTGAACACCTCCCTAGTACACCTTGAGTATGTTTTATCAGTTTCATTGCCCTCTAGGGATACCATGTTATGCGATAGAGTTTATAATTCTTGTGAAATCCATGTCAATGATGTGCCAATGTTCGTAAATCTTGTACCCTTAGAGATGCACAACTTTGATGTCATCCTAAGGATGGACTGCTTGTATTTCTACTATGCACTCATTGATTATGAACTTAAACGAGTAGTGTTCCACTCATTTGCTCATTCGAGACTAATTTTTAAAGGAGTTGGTGTCGTACCTCCTCTCTATCTCATCTCCTCTATGCAAGCTCGCCGCTTGATTTAAAAAGGGAATCATGTTTTCTTGTGTAGCGTTGTTAACACACATATTTCTCTGCCATCCTTAGAAGATATCCATGTTGTCTAGGAATTTCCTGATGTCTTCCCTGATAAGTTGCCTGGTTCCTTGGTGGATAGAGAAATTGAGTTTTACATTGATCTAAATTCGGGTACTAGACTCATTTTTAAAGCTCCCTATCACATGTCTCCTTTAGAATTGAAAGAATTGAAAGTTCAATTCCAAGATTTGTTGGAGAAAAAGTTCATTCGTCCTAACTTTTCACCTTAGGCTGCTCTTGTATTATTAATGTGGAAGAAGGATGGAACTATGAGATTATGCATAGACTATTGAGAGTTGAATAAAGTAACCATTAAGAACAAGTATCCATTGCCGAGGATGGATGATTTGTTTGATCAACTTCAAGGCGCCCAAGTATTTTCTAAGATCGATCTCAAATCAGGTTATCATCAATTGAAAGTTAGGGCGAGTGATGTAGAGAAAATAGCTTTCTGAACCAGATATGGTCATTATGATTTTCTTGTTATGCCGTTTAGAGTTACCAATGCGCTTGGCGCATTCATGGATCTAATGAACCCAGTATTTAAACCCTTCCTTGATGAATTTGTTATCATGTTTATTGATGATATCTTGGTGTATTCTAAGAGTTTTGAATAACATGAACATCACTTGAGGATGGTTCTATATACACTGTGAGATAGGAAACTATATGCCAAACTGAAGAATTGTGAGTTTTGGCTATCAAGTGTAACATTTATTGGGCATATCATCAATGTAGATGGAGTGTCCGTAGATCCTCACAAGGTCAAAGTCATTGTGAATTGGCCGAGACCGACGAATGTAACTAAAGTCATAAGTTTTATGCGCTTAACTGGGTACTACAGAAGATTTGTAAAAGACTTCTCCAAGATTGCAACTCCCTTGACACAACTTACATGGAACAACGTTCCATTTGATGGAATGAGAAGAGAGAAAAAAGTTTACAAATATTAAAGAACCGATTAGTATCTGCATTGATCTTAGCCTTACCTTCCAGAATCGACGGTTTTACCATTTACAACGACGCTTCACATCGGGGACTAGGATGCATTTTGATGCAACATGAGAAGGTAATTGCCTATGCCTCAAGACAGTTGAGATAGCATGAGAAGAGTTATCTGACTCATGATCTAGAATTAGCCGCAGTGATATTTGCCTTGAAAATTTGGTGCCATTACTTGTATGGAGTTACGTGTGAGATCTTCACCATCCACAAGAGTTTGAAGTAGCTTTTCATCCAAAAGGAGCTGAACATGAGACAGCAAATATGGCTCGAATTGATTAAAAATTATGACATTCTCATTCAGTATCATCCAGGAAAAGCTAATGTTGTAGCTGACACCTTAAGCCAAAAATCAATCATCAATTTACTATGCCTTGTTACGTCACAACTACACTTATTTATCGAATTAGAGAGAGCAGAAATTGAAGTTATGGCACCAGACACCAACAGGATACTTGCTACCATGATCGCCCAACCAGTATTGATAGAAATTATAAAATAGAGACAACTGGAAGACCCGTACTTATGGAAGATTTATGAGGAGATGTAGATTAATCCGAAGCCTGACTTCACCTTGCGAAATGGAGAACTTAAATTTCAAAACTGCTTGTACATTCCGAATATACCTGAGATCAAGAGACAAGTTTTTGAGGAAGTTCATAATACCAAGTTTACAATGCATACGGGAGGAATGAAGATGTATCAAGACTTAAGAGAAATATTCTGGTGGTCAAGAATGAAAAAAGAGATAGACAAATTCGTGGCACAATGCCTATAATGTCAACAAGTCAAAGCAGAGCACCAAAATCCAACGGGACCACTACAACCGCTACCACTACTGGAATAAAAATGGGAGCACATTATTATGGATTTTGTCATCGGATTACCGAACTCGTCACGGGAATGTAATGCCATTGGGGTCATTGTGAATCGCCTCACCAAGTTAGAGCATTTTTTACCCATGAAGACTACGTATTCCTTGTCAAAATACGTGAACCTTTACATTGCAGAGATTATACGACTTCACGATACACTAGTGTTGATAGTGTCGGATCGAGATTCGAGATATGTGTCAAAATTTTAGAAGAGTTTACAATGGGCATTAGCACCGAATTGAACTTTAGCACTGCTTTCCATCCATAAACGGATGGACAATCGAAAAGGACCATCCAAACTCTAAAAGACATGTTACGACTATGCGTACTCAATTTTCAAGAAAATTGGGAAGCACACTTGCCACTAGTGGAGTTCGCTTACAACAATAACTTTCATGCAAGCATTGGGATGGCACCGTATGAAGCACTCTATAGAAGGAAGTGTAGATTGCTTCAACTGACCATCGACATGATCAAAATGATTCAACAAAGACTTCAAACCTCTCAGAGTTGCCAAAAGAGCTATGCAGATGTTCAGAGATAAGACTTAGAGTTTGCGGAGGGGAACCATGTGTTCTTGAAGGTATCACCTTCCAATGGGATAAATCATTTTGGCAAAAAAAGAAAGTTAAAATCGAGATACGACAGACCATTTGAAGTGCTTCAATGAATTGGAGTCATTGCCTACCGCATCGCTCTCCCACTAGAGCTATCACATGTTCACGACGTCTTCCACATTTCAATGCTATGAAAATATGTATGCAGCCCCGTGCACGTAATTAGTTACCATCCTTTAGACATGAGTGAAGATTTGAGCTACATCGAGAAGACAATTGAGATTTTAGATCATTGAGACCAAGTTCTTAGGAACAAAGTCATTCCACTAGTGTGAGTAGCATGGCAGAACCATACGTGGGAGAAGTCTACCTGGGAATGAGAAGACGAAATGTGAGAACGTTATCCCTTTTTATTTGAATGACAATTATGTCAAGTTTGAGGACAAACTTTATTTTAGGGAGGAAGAATGTAACACCCGAAACCATTCTATTTCGTCAATTATGTAAATTATAATCGTATGTTAGTTAACATAAGTAATTATAATGTTAGATATCAAAGTGAGTAAATTAGAGTTTGAATATTCTTAGAACCTTAGAATTCAGTTTTCTGTCCAGAATTCTTCTTAGCGTTCGAACACTAGTATTGGCATTCGAACACTAAAGCCAAATTCTCTAAGCGTTCGAACTCTATTAGAAAAGTTAGAACGCTTACGCCTATAATGAATTTCATCCATTTTATGCTCTCAGGACATTCGAACGTGGTGTTCGAATGCTAGCCAGTTTCTTCTTGGCATTCTAACGCTACAACCTGTAACCAAGACCACCCAGCTTCATGTCTTAAGAGCGTTCAAACATAGCGTTTGAACATTAGGGCCAAATTTTCTTCTTAGCGTTCAAATGCTAATATTGGCATTCGAATGGCAATAGTATAAAATGAAGAAAGAAAAAGAAAAAGAAAATAGGAGCAAGAGGTTAAAAATGGAGGAGGGCTCATGGGATTATTTTCCATGTGTCTTAGCTTATACCCCACACACATTATACCCCACACACATACACCACACACACACGCGTATGGAGAGAGAGAGAAACTTGGAGAGCTCAACCTAAACTTAAATGAATATGTTATACTATGAAAGCCATGTCTTCTAAATATATGAGATATTATTATGTTATTATGTTATGAATGAAAAAACCATAGATATATGATTTACATGAGAAAAATAAAATATGTTCAATGTATAGTGACACTCAAGGTCTTCTCGTGGCAAGATCTTAACCATGCCTGATGGTCCTACGATAAGGGACGTGAAATAAACTATCTACGATGGAGACATCTATGGTCTAAAGAGCCCCAGCGTAACCTATACGATTACTATGTTATGCCGAGTTGTTACACTTTTCATGATATGCTATGGTTATGTGAGCTTTAAGTTTATAAAACTTATGTTTCATAAAAAAGCTATAATATGCTAACATGATAGTTTCAACGAGATATGTATAATATGCAAATGATCCATGGTATTTTATGTTCATGCATTATTGTTATTCACTAAGCGTATAACTTATGCTTTTAAAAATCATTTTCAGGAAGCCAATCCGAGGAGCCTTAAGAAGAAGATAGCAATGTTTTGTATGGGTTAGACCCTATTTTATTTAGCGATGTTATGAGTAGTCAGCCATGTTATGTATGTATAAAGTTAAAAACTTAAACGCAGCTCTGTATACTTTGTATGTCATCTATACTTTCTATTTTCAGTTACTATGACGTTTTTACAAAAAATTATATCACTATAAATGAGTATGCACAAGTGATCAACCGGGGTAAGGTAAGTCATCCTTGGTGGGCAAGCCGCCGACCGATCACGTGCCTTCAATCCGCAAAGGCCAGGTTGTGGGGCGTGACAAGGAAGGTATTTACTTAATGGCATCTAACATAGGAATGTTAATCCGAACTTGTTTAAAGATATCATAAATTTCAGCATTCAAGTTCGCTTTGCTCGCTTTAGTCAACCTATATGGAAATGGAGCATGTTTCAAATAATCTGAACTCACATCATTAGGTGATTTC
>BRYE01000023.1:7978398-7983398 GCA_030159115.1 Actinidia arguta var. hypoleuca
TGTATAACTCAAATCTGTCGACTACGTCGTGAGTCTCAGATTCAAAAGATTTAACTTTTAAAATCAATTGCTCTTTTAATCTTTAATTTATAAAATAAATCTAGTTGTTATAATCATGGTCGTGCATCATCGATTCGCGCAGCACATATACTAAACTCAGCTCACTCATAAACGTTATAAGGCAGCGTATATACTGAGTATGACATTCACACATAAGCATTACCAAACATAGTAGGATGTCCAAGTTTTCGAAAGTATTTAGAAAGAAGAATAAAAATCAAGAAGATATAATGATGAAAATAATTTACCTCCATTGTTCATCCTTGATCTCCAATCGATCGTCGTAATCGATCCTGAGTTAAGAAAATTATCCACACATGGCTATAGAACATGATAATCAAAATATAGCATGCATTCTAAAATCTTAAATTTAAATACAAATAATAAAATTGAAAATTTTAAATTAATGACAAAAATACGTGTAATCGAACTAAATCGTAATTTAAATTGATGAAATTTGGATTCGATGCAATAAAACTTGAATTTAATGTAAAAGATTACAAGAATTATTGAAAACTATGAAAAACTAAACTAAAGAGCTGTAAAAACCCTAAAAATAGCGTGCTTTGTTCATAAAAACGTAAAGATGTATATAGAGAGGTCATAGTCCGAGTCCTAATAAGATTAAAACTTTCTGCTCAGTTTTCTTCTTGGCGTTCGAACGTTAAGAATAATTTCTCCTGATTTCCTTCATAGCATTCGAACGCATCATTTGTCTTGTATTACAATGTTCGAACGCCTCAGCCTGTGGTAAATTTTTTCAACTTTTTAGCTCTTTGTGCGTTGGAACGGTGATATTAGCGTTCGAACCCTTAGGCTAATTTCAAATTTGCAACACTCTATGTGTTGGAACGCTGCAAAGAGGCGTTCGAACCATAAACAGCCAGTTTTCTCTTCAGCATTCAAACGCTGATTCCTTTTCAATTCTGATATTCGAACGCCAGGCACAAATTGCCTTGGCTTCTTCCTAGCGTTCGAACGTTGTTTTCTTCATGCAATTGGCATTCGAATGCTCAATGTAACTTGAGCCTTCTTTGACTTTTTTTTTTCTTCTTCTTAATCCGTTTTGAAGCTGTTAGAGTTCATATCTTGCAACGCTTGTTAGATGCGAACTTGTATAACTTCATGAGATTTTTTCAATGGTGCATCTTCCATTCCATTCTGAGCTTTGGGTGAAAACTTTCATAACAGTAACGGTACTCGATAAACATGCCCACACTCTGGATCACTTTTACAGTTCTAAATCTTCCTTTTTATCAAAATTTACCTGCAATGAACTCAGACACGACTTTAAGTACGAAATACGATAAAGATATATAATTAAACTAATCTAGGGCCAACTTAGGTCGATTTAACAGCGCTTGGACTATAATTATGAAGTCCAATCAGTGGTAAGGAATACGGTGCAAGCAATGCAAGTGTTTATTAGAGCTACGAACACTAGGACTACTACGACCATGAAGGCTTTTTTTCAACTTCGCTTGCTGACTTTTAGGGTGAATCGGATCCTTTGGTTGCTGAGGATTGGTTAGAACAAGTCACTACGGCTTTGGATACAATCTCAGTGACGAAGAAGGAATTATGAGTATTGTTCACATCGTATCAATTGTAGGGGGACGCTCTTCAATGGTGAAAGAGCATGGAGAAGAGTGTGGCTAAGAAGTGGGAGCCATTTAAGAAAGTTTTACTAGACCAATATCTCACAGACACGGCGAAAGAAACGTTAAGAATGGAGTTCATAAACCTAGTGCAAGGGAGTATGACAGTGGCGCAGTATGAGGCCAAATTTACAAGTTTGTCAAGTTTTTCTAGGGCATTTGTGTCTATGGAGGAGGAAAAGGCAAAACAATTTATAAGGGGACTTAGGCCATCCATAAGGAACAAAATTGCGGGGAACTAGATTAAAATTTACTCGACTATGGTTAGCTCGACTGCAACTATAGAGGAAACATTAAATGAAACTAGGAAGATTGCAAATCCAAAATCCCAACACGAGGGTACTGGTGCACAGTCGGAGGATCACTTTTCAAAGAAGCCGAAGATTCCTACGTCGCAGACGTAGTATTCTACTAGGTCTTCAACCATTTTTTCAACAGTGCCATTTGGGCAGTCACCCTGAGCAGGATTGACATGTTTTGGGTGTCATTAGACTGCCCACTTAAAGGCCAACATTAACGATAGTCGCAGTAGAGGGGGCAACCCCGCAGTCAGACATAGGAGCAGTCACAGGTTAGAGGGTCACCTACTTGCTATCAGTGTAGTTAGGTTGGTCATGTCATGTGGCAGTGCACGTAAAGGAAGAATAATTAGGGAGTTACAGGATCTCAGCAGCCTACTCAGTCAATTCAGGCCACTAAGGCCACCACAACATTCACATCGGCACAGACTTCATATCAGTCGGGACCACAAGCTTTAGGTCAATAGGGTCAAATTATTGTTGGGTCAACATGATCAAGGCATAGAGCAATGCAGAAAGTAGATATTCATTAAGGCATTGGCAAATTATCCTAATACTAAGCTCGGAAGTCATCTAGCATTCAATATTCATAAGCAGAAACAAGCTAAGGGATAAGGTACAAACGAGTTGGGAAAAGAGATTTCTTTGTTCAAAAACAAAAAACATTTACAAAAAGACTTCAAAAGTCAAATGTTTACAAACTGTATTTCAAAAAAATTATTTAAAAGGACTAACCCCTTTTTTTCAAAAAAGACACACACATTAAAATTCGGGGGAGAAGTCCAGATCTTGTTTGTTGTCCCAGAGTCCCCTATACCTCCCCCTTAAGCTCCATCCTCTGTGAGCTGGTTGGCATACTCATCTTCGTTAAAGTCCAGTAGTAGGATGGGTGAGTATGGCTCGAGATGATCAGGGTCTTCCACTTCAAGTGATGATGCATTCCAAGCAAGGTAATCTACAGAAATACTAAGCTGCTACAGACAAACGAGCCAACTCTTTTAAAAAATTCCTTAATGCAACTCGGCCACTTGCCTTGTATAATAGTCCCCCGCTCGGTTGAAGTCTCAATCAAATACTCATTGATACACCGGGGCTGAGGCTACTTTCTGGAGATCGATGAGTTCCTATAGAGCAGTATTCATTTTCTCTTTGGCAGCATCAACCTTGATCAAGGACTTCGCAGCGAGGTCATCACTAGCCTCCCGCTTCTTTATCTCGGCAACCAAGGCATCCTTCATCTTCTTCAAGTCACTCTCGTAATTATGGGCCTTCTTTAGCTTGCCCAAGTACTTATAGATACGATCCCAGTTGGCCATAACTCTTTGGAGGCTCTACAAAAGCAACAAGAACTTAGAAAATTTTTGAAAGAATAATGAATAGACAAAAGCTCAGCCACTTACCTGCACGTGTTGCATGACTAGGATATTGGCTGCAACCATCGCCTCTTCAACAGAGAGATCCGCTATATCTTGGGGAAGCATGATAGCCTGCGTCAAGGCTAGGCAAGTGTCATGATCTAGTGTTGTGTCAGTTGTGCCATTTTCCATCCAAGCTCAGCGATAGCAAAATCGGGGGTCTAAAGCTTGGGCTTTTCAATTGGGGACAAGGTTCCCACTGAGCCTCCCTTCCCCCTGCTTTCACTTCTTAGAAGTTCAAACCTCAAGTGCCTTCCCTTTATGCTTTCCAATGAGGTGGAAAAAGGGCGATCCCTGGTCCTCGGTTGGAAGAACTAGAATGATGGGGAGATTAGTGAAAGCGGGGGCTCAATCTTGGACTGTAAGGGGGACTTAGACTATTTTGGCAACTACTCCCTTGCCCTTCTTCTTCGGTGCAATGTCTTTCAGCTTTAGTGCCATCTCAATTGAAGAGGCTAAATTGGCACCACTGATGTTAAAGGAATGTTCAATCTCGTCTTCAGTCACCATAAGGAAAGACACAGCTTTTGATCCTGAGCTAACCACCAATATGCCAGCAACCGGAACTAGAACAGGGGCTTCTAAAGGTGAGTCGACAACGAGCCATAACTTCCTTCAGCAAAGGACTGCTAGGAAATCTGAGGCCCACTTGGTGAATCAACCAAATGCGAACCGAGATGCGATCCTCTTCTCCCTCTACATTGTTGGCTTTCTCCCTAGGCCCCAACCTCTCTATCACAATGCCATTTGGGATGTTATGATCTTTCTTAAACTTTTCCATGGTAATGTCATCATGCACTAATAGTTGAGCTAGTTCAACTCTATGTTATGAAAACAGAAACAACATAGTAAGAACGAGCTCAACTAAGTAAGGTCAGGCAATTAGGGCACAGGGTTAGCCGAGCTCTCTGTGAGCCCCAAGCTCTGGCCACTAGGTACATCTAGATTTCACTAAGGGACTTATCAAGTCCTCCTACCACCTTGAAAACATCTCGGCAACAAAAGTACTTGAGGGGGCAAAACCTTAACTGCAATATGGATCTTTTCAAAGTTTTTCTACAAGTCGTCAAAAACTACAAGGGCAGCTCAGATCCGTTCCATAAAGGGAAACGAGTCAGGGCAACCCAAATAACAGATAAACATAAAGCTTGGGAACTTATTAATGGAGGACGGGCCAAACCAGAAACCAAGAACAGATAGACTCCAATAGTGTGTGGTGACAAACCAATACAAAATCAAACCCCAAAAGCATAAAATGTAGATCGATGGGTCAAATAGAAGCAGAGGCATCGCGATCATTCATACAAAATATTTTTTGTAAAAATGCAATCAAGCCCGAAGAAAACACTTATAGAGTTAATTTTTAGAGGCAGCCAAAAGAAATAGCACAGTCATCGGCAACGACGCAATGGTTAGACGGAAGTAACAGATCTCTGGCATGCACTTTCTCTCTCTAAAATGCTCTTAAAGATGAAGATGAACAGTGAAAACAGCCAAAGCCCATCTATTTATAGGAAACCCAAAAGGCAGATTTCCCAACCAAACACAACCTTAGGGCACTTCGTGTC
>BRYE01000023.1:8000898-8003398 GCA_030159115.1 Actinidia arguta var. hypoleuca
ATTTTTACTTTACTCTATAAGCAGGGCTTTCTTGCAAATTTGAAAAAATATAGGAGTTCTAAATTAATTTAGAATTGACACTAATACAATTATATATGGATCTAATTAATATATCTTCTTTAAATATAGGAATACTAGTAGAGTAATATCCAAAAATCCAAAGGAGACCTGTGGCCCACCTAGTCCTTAATTGTGTCTATCCTTGGCAATAAGTCGTAAACTTGTATTTTAACGAAAATTTGAATTCCTATTTTAAATATTAAATACATTTTGTCTAAACTGGAAGAATCATCCTACAAACTTTTTATACTATGTCTGCAGAACTAGTTCCCAAAGAAATTCAAACTTGAGAAGTTGCAGAATAACCTCAGGTTTGTTTTTACTCACTCAACAAACTCCGATTTTATATTGTTTCAAGATTGTTTTAAGTAATTAAAAAAACTTGTATGAGGCTTGTTTAAGTAATATTGTTTCAAAAATCTTGATAATTACACGTGGGAGTCTAGTCGGGAGTCGGGAGTCGGGACAAGTGATGTGATGGTAAGGCTCGTGGCAAATTACATGTCAATCCTAAAATTGCTCTTGTTTGCATGTCAGAGGTCACAGTCTCATATAACTTGAAAATGAAACTCCGTTTATGTACGTTCCCAAGAATCTATTTTGTGTTCTTTTTATATTAGCAAAAACCTAGTGGTGGAATTCAAGCACGCAATGGTCACCCTTCACCATCAACAAGGACCCTACCACATAACCATAGTGCATAAATTAAATTGACATGGAGAGAAGTCTACCCTTGTCATGATTTAAGATAAATGTGGTGGTACCATCTCTAACTAATGGTAGGTGGTTGCCGGGTTTGTGTAGGTACTGTGGGGCCGTGCTGGTTGATTGATGGGATCAGAGCCGTTGAGATCGCTAATTATGTAAATTTTACAAAATATCATGTTGATTGAACATTGGTAACAATTCGATCAGATCACACTTGTGTTACAACTTATTTTCAAAACCATTCGCATCGTCCAATTTTTTTCAAGATAAATGTGATATGATCACATGGCTATTGACGTTTGATTAATATGATTTTATTTTTGTAAATAATTTACTTGGTGAGAGGTACAATATAAATGATTATGATTATTTTGCTGGGTGGACCCCATATCGTGGTCATAACACCCACCACAAATTCGGTGGTTCCCAAAGTTAGTGATTTTTTTGTTATGAATACATGTTTTTCAGACTTGTCTTCCTTTTTGTATTTAGCAATACTCCAATTCTTAACCTCCTAAGGAATTGTCATTTCACATGTATGTCTAGGATGAATTTATAAAATGATTGATGGGTTATGGTTATACCTTCAATTTGACAAAATCAACTTTAAAAAAAAATATTAAAAGAATTCAAGAACATAAAATAAAATAAAAAGTAAAAAATTATTGATCATTTTGATGGATAACCTAGTCGATCCTTCCGTATTTCTTAGGCATGGTTGATTGAATTATTTATATGGGCTTCGGACTTGACTTAGCGGGCTTGTATTTTTTTCATGATATCAGAACGAGGTAAGTGAAACAACTGAGGAAAGATGGGATATCTTCACCCACTTGGAGGCGCCTTATGGGCTTATGGCCTGGATAGAGGAACGAAGAATTCAGATGTTGCTTTTGAGCTAAAAGCAAAACCTATTTTTATTTTTAGGTGAGAGCTAAGCCGTGTTACAAGGTTACTGTTACATAAAATTAAACCTAAGAACAGAATTATACCACCTTTTTTGAGTTATTTTTGATCGAAAAGCAGAAAATAGAAGTTATGACAAATACTCTAACACAACTTCTAAAACAAAAATATAATTATAAGAAAAAAAATACATCAAAGAAGCTATAACAAACACCATCCGAATTTATTTTTTGTACATTAAATACATTAATTAGGAGAACGTAAACTATTTCAATACTTGGACTAAACTATCTGAAATTACAAATAAACAAAACCTTTAGTATAGAATGTCAAATGCTCCTTTTATCGCCCGGTTTTTTAGGGCTAGGTCAATAATACAGAATGCCCTTCTCTTTGCCATCATAGAGAATGTCTTCCATTTTATTATTCCCACAAAAATCAAATTTCCAATTTCATGCTTTACACTCTTACATTTCGTTTTGATTCCAGGCTTACTGGTTTGTATTGTCAGTGGGTTGTTTTCCTTTTTTGTTTTACATCAAAAGTCAATGGAAACAATTAAGAGCATGTCCAGTGGTCCGGAAAATGACTTTCCCTTGCCAAATTGCTGCTTTCTACACTCCAGCAATTTGCTATACCGTAAGCTAAATTATAACAATGACAAATCTTCAGCTTGGCACACGATTTGTCAATTCTGCCACATCATCTAAAATCCAAATCCAATCCTTCTCTCCATTAATAATTGTAACTTGATAGCCTGAATTACGTGATTAAAATATTTAAATTTAAGTTTTTACTCTTTAAATATCATATTAACTGTTCTTGT
>BRYE01000023.1:8005898-8008398 GCA_030159115.1 Actinidia arguta var. hypoleuca
CATAAACTAACATAAAAATTCATAAGAATTACCAAACATAACAATACAATTCATAACAAAACTTCTCATAACAATGGTCACAAGAATTTATAACAAAATCAATATGATTCATAAAAGCAAGTTGACAGTTGATTTTCACTAATTATAGCTGAATTTCACTTTAATTGGTGGACTCTATGTAATTAATGGTTTGGATACACATTAATTCATGACAATAGCCATACACATTCATAATCAAACAAAAATAATTCATAACCAAATCACAATATATCATAAAAGGCGCCGATACATATTTCAATGTGGACCCCACTATAATAAATAAGTGAACCCCACATAATAAATCATAAATTATCATAAAAAAAGACCAAAGTTTTCATAAATAAGAGCATAAAATAAAGAATAAATCACCATTGAAATACTGCTACAATTCATAACTTTATGCCACAAAAAATTATAATAAATTTATTAATCGATTGTCCAGATAGCAAATATTTAAGAATAAAAAATTTAAGAATTTAAATTAAATTTTGAGAATTCAATAATAAAAAAAGATGGGTACAAATCTTACACTCCAAATAAGCGATTTACACCGGAGCATCTCCTATGTTAGCGCACTCATTACCATTGCCTTCACATATCTCACTTTTCCCTACCTAAAGTAAACATATTAATTTATACCTTCCTTCACAATTACATATGCAAGTAGTCCTCCTACAAAAAGCCAAAGCAAATCCCGCAATTACGCAACACTACTTTTCATTTGTTTACCTTTAATTTGGTTGGGATCGATATTAATTATTTTTTTTTTTTTTATTTGGAATTACGTACGAGGAGATCATTTACACATATCGTGAAATTTTTACATCAAAGTAGAGTTAATGTTATTGTAATCAAATATTCAGAAAAACAACAGGCTTTTATATCTTCAATATCAAAGTTACATATACGTGCCTTACTTCTACAATGACACATTGGGGGAAAAAAGGGATTGTAAGCAACAACTTTCTAATATTGCTTGAATATTATAAGTGAATAAAATATCAAGTACAAGTTCTGGCCGAGTTAGGATAGGCACCATTACCGGACTGTCGCTCTATGACAAATTCGGCGGGGTCCTTGAGTCAGAGCTCAGTAGATGAACAACGGTCAGCAGCGATTACAAGACACATCAAAAGACAAAAGGTGACTTGCACGACAAGCTTTCCTCTAACATCCCCACGCCTGGATCGAGATGCCAGCGACATGATGGGCTAGCTACCAACCGTGTCTTAGAAACATGGCTGAGTTAGTCGCCAACTCACTAACACAACAGTCAGTGCATCCTACCTCGCGTCGAGCTATAGTCTGTCCAATGATATGACAGTTGATGTAGTTGAAAAAAATTTGAATTTTGAATGACATTGTTCATTATGGTGAAATTAATGGCTGCAGTTATAAAATAATAATTGCAGTCATTATCACCCCATTATGGTGACGTTAATGGCTGTAGTTATAAAAGAATAACAGCATCCATTAACACAAAATTATGGTCATCAATTTTCTACAATGAATGATAAGGCTCCTCACTCCTATATAAAGTCATTCTCTTCTTTATTTCAATCACACAACAAGATACAATATTTGAGAGCACACACTACTCCAAGAGAGAGCTTCTCTTTTTAACTTTTTATTTTCTCCATAGAGAGATCAAAAATATTGTGAGTTCGATGAGCCGGTTAGTGTGGTACTAACACTATCCGGAATTTGTTGTATTATCTTGGGAGGCGACGTCCACTGACTTAACGCATTGGTGAGGGACAAACCAACCTTAAGGAGATCGTGTGAAATACCAGACTCGGCTCACTTTGCAAATTCTATTCATCTTATTTAACTGTTTTGTATTTCTTTTCAATTTTGTTATTGTAATCTTTCCTTATTCAATTTAATAAAATATTATTATTATTTTTTCGAATTCTGTATTGTTCTTCGAACAATAAAATTTTAACGGATGCGTCCATGTACGAGCCGAACTGTTCTATATAAGGCCAAACCATATTCTTTCAATGCAATTTCTTGCGCTCTAATTAAAGGTATACAATTCTCTTGTGCTCTAAGCCTTAAACTCTTTTTCTCTATATATAAACTTAGTATTTACCGACCATTTAACTTGATCGTTAGAGAGCTATTTTTGGAAACAGCTTTGGCGGACGTTCTCACTGTTTCTATCTTGCAGCTAGGTCTAACAAGTTTAAAACACCGTCCACCGCTGCTAGCTGTCATGCAGCCACTACATGTGTCTATTTTTTATTTCATCTCTTTCATTTCTGGTATTCACACCCCACAAATATATTTTGAAATCTTATTATTAGAAGAAAAAAGAAAAAATAACAATACGGAGCATGCTTTTCTTATAGATTTTTAATACAAAAATCAAAATTAGAAAAATGTGACAGAAGTAATTTTGTAATGAAAGGTTCATAAATAGTATATAATTTTGTTTCAAAATTCTATATAAATCTTC
>BRYE01000023.1:8023398-8028398 GCA_030159115.1 Actinidia arguta var. hypoleuca
TAGGATAATGTTCACGCACCATGTTAAATTGATGAATAAAATAGCACTCCATTTAGAAGACCTCAATTTGAATTCGTTGTGGAGCATTTTCTTAACCTACTGATCTTATGTTTCTATGGACATTTTAGTCATTTCTCCTAATACATATTTATACATGCAAATTCTTCCATCATAATGGTCACTTAGTGAAAACCTTATTATGATGTCAAATCCTTTGATGAGGCCCACTATTTTTTATTACCAAAGCCGCGGTTTTAGGACACTTGATTCTTAAAACATTTCCCATGTCTTAATTTTTAATTTATGCACTAGTAGGTAATACCACAAACTTCATATTCCAAAAGTGTGTATAAAACTCCAATACATTCATATATACATACACACATATATATTAATATATATATGAACTGTTGAGTATGTACTAGTAGTATAAGAGATGTTGCCGGCCAATCCAACGTTCGAAGGGTCCCACACACTAAAACACCCTTGTCATAACTTGATTTCATCTCATTGCCCCCCACGTGGCTAGACAACCTTAAGTCAGAACCCCCCAAGTTTCTCAGGTGACCCCGGTTAAATCCACCGGTGGTCTAGCACCACCATTCTAACGCCGTCTTCAACCTCGGCCAAATATTCCGTTAAAAGTTACTCATGTCCGTCAAATATTTATTCTTGTGTAAATTAAACATTTTACCCTTGAAGTGTTAATTAATGATCACTTTGGTCGTTCAACCATCGTATTTTTCTCCATGGTCTAATAAGCAACTATTGTCAAGTTCTCTAAAAGAAAACACCATGTGGCATTGAATCAAAACGACAAAAGTAAGAAAGGTGCAATACAACAAGGAGGAAAGTGGGAACTACTTAATCGTCCAGATTTAAACCACAGAAAATGATCAGGAAAATCTTAGTATATGGACAAAATTCATTTTGGTATGTATTGCAATGCACTAAGGTGTATCTATACTCTACCTTTAGTTTTGAATACCTTTTAGAAGTTCAATTTTAAGTACATAGATTTTTTAAATAAGAAGACTTTCAACACCTTATGGCCTTTCTTATTATAAAACTTGATGATAGTTGCTACTAGCCTGCATTAAAAAGATGTTATGGGGTGAGAGGAAATCAAATGCAAATGAGAGGGCAATTGAAGGTGTTTTCTTGTGGTAGAAAGTCTTCTCAGCCGAGTCTGCAAGACAAAAATAGTTAGAAAATCGCACGAAGCTGGTTTGTAGATTATTTTTTGACGATCAAATCAGTGACTAGAGAGAGTAAAGGGGAGAAGAGAGCAAAAGGAGATAGAAACAATGATTACATTTGGAAGAGAAAGGCTGGTGCATTTTATAACATAGCTCGACGCGTGCTGAGACACACTTATTACTGTGTTAGGCGACTTATCCAATTATGCCCTTACAATGTGGTTGTTGGCTAGCCTATCATGAAAAAACTTGCTCGGGCGTGAGGGAGTCAGAGGAATCTTCTCGTGTATGCTATTGCTGAGCATAAGCTCGGTCAAGATGGGCCACCCAGGTTATCTACTGTGGACCATGTTTGAGCTACCATCCCGAGGTAAGCCGACCGATGTAGTTGTCTTAGTATAGCAGTTGGGCTCCGATCGTGGGTGAAGCTCAATGATCACCTAGTTCAGAATAAAACCTAGTCTGCTATTTTATGCCTTTAAAGACGAGTAAGGTAACACATAAACTTTTAAGTTTGAAACTAAAAATTGGTTAATACTAGAGGAGAGTAAAGTGTAATTCATTAAATTTATTGTCCGACAAAGCAGGACAACGGGAAGTTAATTTTATCAGGTATTTTATTCTCCCTCTCCCTCTCTCTCTCTCTCTCTGCCTGCCTATATCTCCAGATTTATGTTTCTTTCCCTTACATTTAATGAGAGAGTTGTAATTTTGAATGCTCATTTCCCAACACACGAGAAGCTTGTTTCACCTTCCAACTTCAACTTCAACTTCAACTTCAACTTTCAGATCGGATTCAATCCAAACTACATTTCCAATCACCACGACTCATATTTTCTTTTTGGCGGAAAATCCAACACCATTTTCCCTCCGCGTGTAGGTAAGACCCACTTATCTCATACACTCTGTTTCTCATATATTCTTCATCGAAATATCTGTCATTTTTTTTCTTCATCACATTATCTTTCGTCTCCATTTTCAAAAACAGTTTTATATTCCAATACTCATCCTCTCAAAAATTGTTTTTTTGAAAAAAAAAAACCTCAGCAAAAATGCGTTTTGAGAATATTGAAAATACCGTTTCCAACAAATGGGTTCTTTTCCTAAAATCTTTGGAAAACAAGTACTAAAAACTGCTAAGAAAATAGTACTAAGTTTTTTGTTTTTATTTTTTCCAAATTAAGCAATAAAAACCTAAAACAGGGTACCAGTTTTCTGTTTGTTTTTGAACTTTGAAGCATGATATTAAAACATAAAACATAAATCAATAGCCAAGCCAGGCTACTCTGATTTTCTTGATCACAGCTTTTCTTTTTGTTTGTAAAATTTGAAGCATAGTGCATAATTTATTCAACGGTTATAAATTCTCTCTTACTGGCCTTGATTGTGTGCAATGCGTTTTGTTTTTTTGGGGTGGGGTGGGCAGTGAAAGCGGATTTGTTTGAATTGGAAGTTAGAGAGAGGAGAGAATGCGGGAAGAAATCAACTACAAGTCAATACTCAAGTCTTCGTGTAAGAACTTGAGAGGATTGAAGGGTTTGCATTCTATTGTTAATCATAATAATAACAATCATAATAGTGACGCTTCTTCCAATGCTGAAGAGCTCATCAACGACCATGAACTGGCCCAGAGGAGAGCCGAAGAAGCAGGTACAAATTATTACTCTACATCTTCACACCTCCACCTTGAAAATTACTTTTACTCCCTTGTTTCATGGGAGTCACTAAGATTAGCAAACTTGGAAGTGCAATTGGAAAATATACAACATATGCCTGCTTTGACCTGCGCTACTTACTTTTGCTCTGGAACAAATCAGATGTGGCTAATAAAAAGGATTTTGTTCACGAGTGTTAGTAGTAACAAGCTTGAATTGCGGATTTGCATGTAGCAATTTATAAAAATGCATGCCGTAAAAAATGTACAACTAATTTATGTGGGCATAGTTCAAATTAATTAGCGTTTCACGCTTATTTATAATTTAGGGATACTGAACTCATTTGGAACATGTATAATATATTATTTAGTATCTCTTTTTTCTCAAGGTCAAGTTTGAGAACTTTGTAATAGTTACGAGTACTGGTTGAGAACTTGGTCACTATGTATTGGTCTCTTACTGATTTGCAAAGTGGGTGTTGAAGGTATAAAACGAACCGTAATATATTTCAACTTATTTAAGCATAAGCTAGAAATAATTAATTACACTATTGACTCCAAATGGGGCCAAGCCATAAAGAGAAGAGATTGGTTGGTGTGGTTCGGTTCGGTTCCTCTACAAAGTCTAACGTGATTCGTTGAGTGTGGTTGCACTGCATTTGCGGGAATTAAGTTCAACAAAAAGAGAAATTTAAAGAAAGAATGTGTGCAAATCATGATGTTGGGTTAGGCCCATCCACCACAACTGTTAAAATTGATGTGGGCCAGGCCTTGAAAGTGGTGGCAACATCTTTGATTCGCACTTCACTGGACTATTTTGATCACGAAAAGTAAAAGCTCTCTTTCATAGTATTCATTTTTGGTACCCAACCAACTATGTTCTCTAGGACACCCCCAACTGCACAAATCCTAGTTGTAGTATAACAGATAAAAAAGAAACATAGTTTTTAGGATTTAGGAATTTCTCATGAATGATTCAAAGGCTATGATCTTGTTTGTTTATGATATGCGTGCATAATTTTAATATTGGGATGCACTTTTAACTTCGAAGCGATAAATTTATATAGAGTCGTTTGAAAACTTTTTTAAATTTTTTTTTGGGGTGGGGGGCTCCAAATCCCTCCCTTAGGTCCTTTCCTATAATTGCAATGTCTTCTTGAAGTTCACCACATTTTCCATTTCCCCCCTTTGAACTTTTTAACTTAGTTTTTAAACTATTACGAAAAAATATTTTCAAGGTGTACCAAATCCAAATCCAAATCCTAGTGGACAATGTGGTACGTCTGACTTTATACGCCAAAATAAGGCCAATCCGTAAAAAGGGTGGGTTGGGGTTTTGGGTAGGTTTCGATTTTGGGTATTGGGCGTTAGATATGAATTCGAGGGCCAAAATATAAATTAGTCAATACTTTCAAGGAAAAAAAACTCCAAATAGAAACCTAAACCTGAGCCCAATCCCAATACCACAAACCAAACACTCCCACCACAGAGCCGTCGGACGCTAACGCCACCATCGAAACACCAATCGTCGCAACCATCAACCACCCCAACTCCACACAGAGAGAGAGAGAGAGAGGATTACAAAGAAGTCGGTGGACGACACACTCCTCGCCTGGGAAGCTGCTCCTTTCCTACCCTCTCTCTCATTGCAATCCCACAAACCATTGATTTTCTGGTAATGACAGCGTAGCTGGGTTAGTTTGGGGGTTGATGGATACGCATTGAGGTCGTAATGTTTGATTTTCATAACTTTTTTATGGTTATTTTGATTTTAACCTTGATTCTGATCTAGGGTTTCATGGTTGGTGGGGTTTTGGGTAGAGTTTCAATTTCAATTGTGCTTGGTAAGAAAGAAAGAGATGATACTGGGGTGGGGTTTTGGTGGTCTCTATAGGTGGTGGGATGGAGGAAAACAGAAAAGAAAGATTTGGAAGAAGAACATGGGTGGGTTTTGGATCTGGGTTCAGTTTCAGATCTGGTTTTCGGTGGTTATTTTGCATTTTAATAGGAGCAATCATTGTTCAAGGATGAAATTAAAAAAAAAAAAAAAAGATTATACATTTAAGGGTCAATGGAAAAAATGGGTAAACTTAAAGGACAGAATGCACTTTACCCGGTATATAATTATACCGAAGGTTCACGAAATA
>BRYE01000023.1:8050898-8060898 GCA_030159115.1 Actinidia arguta var. hypoleuca
TTCTAATCTTCCATATTTCGTCCTCACTCGATTCTTCCTCAATCTAACAATTCTATACTTACCTTTCAATATTCTACAAATCTGAAGAAGATTTTAATTTTTCAAAAGTGTTGAATAAAATCTCAATTACTTGATTACTCAAAATTTCTCAAGTGTTGCAGAAGTGTTGAATCCCAATATTTAAGCGCTTCGGACTTGAGTTATCTTAGTATCGAATTTTATTTTATTACATAGTTAGTATTTTAATAGCAAAATTTTTACTTTTCAAAAAAAATGGATCCTTATGATTACAATTTAGAAAATTTCGAAGAGGCTGAATATGATGAGTTTGAGGTCGAGGATGATGATCCTATATCCGAAATGGCCTCAAATAATTCAACCGTCCCCTCCACCAGCACAGCGGGCACATCTAGTAGCATCAATAGGATACTTAAGAGAGTAAGATTGACAGTTTGGTAGCATTTTCGATGAGTTAAGGTCACTGAGAACAAAAAAAAGTGATTAAAGCTCCTTGTAATTACTACAAACATATTTTTACTAGCTTTGCCATGACACAAGCCACCTAAGGAGGCACATTGATAAGTGTCTTGCTAAAAATGCTAACAATATAGGTCCATCACAGTCATAAATAAATTTTTTTAAATGTGGGGATGTAATTTCTCTTATTCAAATGTTAGAATGAGAGAATATTTGGCAATTTACACAGCCTCTGTGGAATATCATTTTACATTCGGGGCTGATCCAAGATTTGAGTATTTTCAACAAAAATATATGAATCTTCAATTTCGGTCAGTCTCTAAGATTACTATTAGAAGCAATTGCTTCAAGGTTTTTACAAACCTCAAAAATGAATTAATTATTGAACTCTATGTACACAAATTTACTGTCTCATCCACTTTTAATATGTGAAAAGTTAGGAACTAACTTCATTATTAAATTCTAACTGCACATTACATTAATTTACTTGGAATCTAGAAAAAAGAATTCTTGATTTTTGCACTATTGAGTTCCCACATACTGACCAAGCAATTTGTTTTTATCTTTTATGACTGTTTTACACGAATATGAAATTCAAAATAATATTTTCAACATTACTTTTGATAGTGCGATCAATAACATTGCCGCTATTTAACTATTTAATCGGCAATTAAAATCTCCTTTAGGTAATAATTTATATCATATCATATGTGTTTGTCATATTATAAATTTAATCCATCTTAAACAACTAAATTTATAATATGATAAATACATCTTTCAAAAATTGAAATATTTTTTAGATTTGTAGAATATTGAGAGATAATTATAGAATTGTTAGATTGAAAAAGAGTTGAGTGAGGAAGAAGTATGGAGGATTAGAGGTATTTATAAAAAAAATTGTGGGCTTATTTGACCAAAATCCCCCCAAACTAGTCGTTTATATTTGTTGTGGAGGAGTATTTTGATCATTTATAGTCAAATTATTATTTTACCCCTAAAACTAGTCGTTATATAGTTGTTGGGGGTTAAAAGGTCCAAAAAGTGCAAAATTAGATGTTATGGCTGAGGAGCCACAATGTCATGCCCTAGATAAAACACGATCCGACCATGTAAGCATACACATTAATTAAAGAAAAATCAGCAAAAATAATCATATATGACAATATATTATCATTACATCAGTGTGCAACTAATCTACCCCTCTCGTGGGACCATGCTCTCCATAAGATATCAAATACAAAACAAGGATGATATCTCATGAACAATGCCCACATCGGGCCAAAATAATATTATAATTTCTCAAAATACATTAACATATTTTCTCAACAAAAATAAAGTAAACGACAATTCACATGCTTCAAAATTCAGGATAAATCTCAGTACCTGAAATTCATTTTATAGTAAAGGTGAGTTATCTTATAAAGATTTAACAATGGACTTGATGTCTCAAGTCAAAATCATGATACATAACTATATAATAAAAACATGATGCAATAAAATATGCTTTCATTCATATCAAAATATACTTTTGATTTCCAATCCATGATATCACAAATCATTAAGTTTTCAGATTTTTTGGCTTTTCTCAAAAGTATTTATTTCATAATTTCTCAAATCAATGATTTTAAAAACTTTTTGGCTTTTCACAAAAAGCAATAACCTTTCCAAATGACACACCTAGTCTAGTACCTAATCAATCTCGTCATGCACTAAGCATATGAGACAATATTCGGTCCATTTCTCGGACTTTTACTGAATATTTGACATATCCAATATTCGATCCACTTCTCGTACTTTCATCGAAGGTTTAACATGCCCAATATTCGGCCCACTTCTTGGACTTTCACTGAAGGTTTGACATACCCAATATCCGGTCAATTTCTCAGTCACTAACCAAAGGCTTGACATTTTCTCCCGCGCGGTTGTTATCTAGATCTTTCACCTCGGGTTTAATCTAAGCCAACTTATTTTGGTACGTCCTAGTGTGTCAGTCCCAAAATCATTTTTAAATTCAATATTCGCAAAGTTATATTTGCTAAAAGTATTAATGTAAACCACATAAATATGCAAGTATTAAAAAACGTCAATAATGGTCATTATTGAAATCTTTCGAATGTATTTACTATAAACAATGTCATGATCATAAACATAAATCAAATGTATTTATTTTTAAAAAGTTTTCGTAAAACTATTATAGCAGGTCACTACCGATAGACAGTGATCTAGAGACAAAACCAAATAATTCACTACCTGTAGATAAAAATAGTATTACCAATAGAAGACCATCTAGAGGCGAGATACAAATATTCACTACCTGTAGTAAGAAAGGTACTACCGGTAGTTGATCAACCAGTGACCAATATGCAAAAAATCACTACCGATAGACAACGATCCAGTGACTAAATACCAATAATCACTACCAGTAATGAAAAAGTATACTACCGATAGACAATAATTTAGTGGCGAAATACAATAAATCACTATCGATAGTGAAAAAAGTACTATCGGTAGACAACGATCCAATGGCTAAATATCAATAATCACTACCAGTAATGAAAAAGTATACTACCGATAGATAATAATTTAGTGGCGAAATACAATAAATCACTATCGATAGTGAAAAAAGTACTATCGGTAGACAACGATCCAATGGCTAAATATCAATAATCACTACCAGTAATGAAAAAGTATATTACCGGTAGACAACGATCTAGTGGCGAAATACAATAAATCACTACCGATAGTGAAAAAAGTATTATCGATAGATTGGGCCCTCGAGCCAGCTTCAAGAAACTAAGAACTAACGGTAGAGAAAATAAGACTACCGGTAGACATCGCAAAAAAATAGATATTTCCATATCTCAAAACTCCCAACAGTTTAAATAAATTAAAATTTTTATTTAGGTTTCAAAATCAAAATTAATGTCTCAATAGGCTAAGTATAAGCCATTAACAACAACTCCAAGATTAAACCCCACAAAAAATCCCCATTTACCTCAAATCAATGCAATACAAGCTCCAAAAAGATGAAGCAAATGAGATGAAGCCCCAAGCTCCACTAGCCTCAATCCCAAATGTTCTTGGTTCGATACGAAGCTCTCGTCGAATAGATGATTTCTCTCTAAATAATTTGAATCACACTCTAACTCACTACAATCTAATCTTGAATGTTTAAACACTAGAGAGAGAAAAGAACGTGAGAAAGAAAAGAACGTGTTTGGCTGTGAATGGCTGAGAGAAGAAAGAGAAAAAGTAAAAATAAAAGTTATCTTTGGCCTTTAGGCCTTGTTTGGCCAACACAATTAATCACACTACTCATGGGTCAAGTAATTGGCCCTCTTTCTCACACAAGCCCACTTCTCAAATCTATCAAGCCCAATATAACTTATACTTTGGCCAAACAACACCCCAAGTGACCCAATTGAATCAAATAGGACTACTTTACACTAAAGTTCATAATAACACATACACACACACATATATATGTCATGCGCGTGTCATAATTATATATAAAAGAAAAATTTTAAAACCTTACAACCTCCTCCACCTAAAGAAATTTTGTTCTCAAAATTAGATAACCGTACTAGATGAGCTAAAAAAATTTGGATCCTCCTCCATGCTATGATGAAGCCATAGAATCTTCACCTATGGCATGGTCTTCCCTCTAAGAACTTGGTACCGTGTGTCCAGCACTCGGATCGGTCGCTCCTCATTTGTGACATCCTCGTTGATGACAAGATCTCCCCAATCCAAAACGTGTTAAGGATTGGGTTCATACTTCTGCAACATCGAAACATAAAACACATTATGTACGTTAGCCAACTTCGGTAGCAAAGCAAGACGATACGCCACGGCTCCTACACAATCAAGTATCTCGAACGGACCAATAAACCTTGGCGATGGCTTGTTGCTATGCCCAAAATGCATCAACCCCTCTTGGGTGAAACCTTTAAGAATACGTGATCTCCAACGACAAACTCTAATGACGTTTACTCCAGTCGGCATAATTTTTCTGACGACTTTGTGTTGTGAATAAATGCTTCCTAATCAAGAGTACCTTCTCGGTCGTATCACGAACCCAATCTAACTTTAGAAGCGTTGCCTCTCCAACATCGGTTTAACACACTGGTGACCTACACGATCTGCAGTACAATGCCCAAAAGGTGTCATCCCAATGCTCGCCTGATAACTATTGTTATACGTGAATTCTACTAAGTGTAAATAATCATCCCACAATCCCCAAAAGTTAAGCACACATTTCTGAAGCATGTCCTCTAGAATTTAAATGGTACGCTCAGTCTATCCGCTAGTCTGAGGATGAAATATCGTGCAAAGTCTCAAATTCAAGCCAAGAGCTGACTGCATTCCTTTTCAAAAGAGAGATGTAAAATGCGAATCACTATCGGAAATGATAGATACCAGAACCCCGTGAAGTCAAACAATTTCACGAACATAAACGACACCAAGATCCTCTCCCAAATTTGACAAATGGATAGAAAAAAAGTGCATGGATTTTTTCAAATGATCGACCACAAATCAAACAATGTCATGCCCTCTCAATAACCTAGGCAAATCAGACACAAAGTCCATCGTGATGTGTTCCCATTTTCACTCCACAACTGGTAATGTTTGTAGCAAATCTGCTGGTTTCTGGTGTTCGGCTTTCACTTCTTGACAAGTCAAACACTTCAAAACGAACAAGGCAACATCTTTCTTCATTCGCCTCCACCAAAATTTGGCGACACAAATCATGATACATCTTCATCCCTCTAGGATGAACTGCAAGTCATGAGTGATAAAACTCACGAAGAACGTCGTCTCTACTAGACAAATGTACAAATAATCTAGACTTATATCTTAAACCCTGGTTTGAGTGCAAAATCGAATCTGTTGGCCCTACACATCTAGCGATGTGGTCGTAAATCATCTTGGCCTCCACGTTCTTGTTGTTGTGCCTCAATAACCTGATTGATGATGGATGGTTCTGCGGACAATGTGAGCAATGTAGCAAACTCGCCCATCTCGCTGAGAAGTAAATCGTACTCACAAAGATTCTGAAGTATTTTTCACTCATGAATGGAAATGCTCGCCAAAATACTAAGTGATTTTCTACTAAGTGCATCGGCCACAACGTTGCCCTTCCCGTGATGATAGTGTAATTCAAAGTGGTAGCCCTCCATGTACTCCATCCAATGTCGCTGCCTCTAGTTCAAATCCTTCAGCGTAAACAAGTACTTCAAGCTCTTATGGTCTGAAAACACTTCAAACCATTCTCCGTACAAGTAGTGCCTCAACCTTTTCAAAGCAAATATGACCGCCGCAAGCTCTAAGCCGTGAGTTAGATAATTTTGTTCGTGTATCTTCAACTGACGTGAACCATATGCGATCACTTTACCCAACTGCATCAACACACAACCCAAACCATCACATGAAGCATCACAATACACGATATAACCAACCCTCGCTCTAGTATAACAAGAATTGGTGCCGAAGTCAATCTCTTCGCTCTTGAAACGAATGCTCGCAAGCATCATTCCAAACAAAATGAATTACCTTCCTCGTAAGTCAAGTGATCAGTGCCACTAAACGTGAAAAAATTCTCTATGAATCGTCGGTAGTAACCGGCTAACTCTAAGAAATTACAGATCTCAAATAACATCTTCGGTCATTCCCAATTGATCACTGCCTCAATCTTCGATGAATCAACAGCTACTCCGCTTCCAAAAACAACGTGACCAAAGAATTTCACCTTAAATAACTAGAATTTGCACTTGCTAAACTTAGTATATAAACGATGCTCTTGTAAAAGCTGCAACACAATTCTCAAGCGCTTCTCATGTGACTCAACCAATGGAGAATTTATTAAGATGTCGTCCATGAACACAACTACTAAACGATCCAAAAATAGATGAAATATACGATTCATTAAGTCCATGAAAGTTGCTGGTGCGTTCGTAAGACCAAATGACATTACGAGAAATTCATAATGTCCGTAGCATGAGCAAAAAACCGTCTTCACTATATCCCTTTCTTTGATCCGCAACTGGTGATAACCTGATCTCAAGTCAATCTTTGAGAAACAACTTGAGTCCTTTAATTGGTCAAACAAGTCGTTGATCCTTGAAAGTGGATACTTGTTCTTTATCGTTACACGATTTAGTTGTCGGTAATCTACACACATTCGAAGTGACTCATCCTTTTTTTTTATCAAATAAAGTTGAAGCTCTCCACGGTGATGCACTAGGTCGGATAAAACTCTTATCCAATAAATCTTGAATCTGAACCTTTAACTCTTGCAACTCTACCGGTGCAAAACGATACAGTGGTACTGAGATGGGCGCGGTGCCCGATATAAGATCAATGGAGAATTTGATCTTCTGGTGTAGTGGTAACTCTATCAAATCTTTCGAAAAGACATTAAGAAAGTCACAAATAACTGGTGACAAAGCCACGCTACCCTCGTCGAACAAGAAGGCCAACAAAAAAATTTTCAATTCCCCTTGTCTACGCGTATTAGTAGACGATAGTACAAAATCACTACCCTGATCTCCCACAAAATAAAAATGGTCGATTTTGGGTGTACAGAAAGTAACCCGATACCGAACACAATCTATCGTAGCACGATAACCCATCGACCAATTCATACCAAGAATTATGTCAAAACTCGTCATGTTTAATACAATGAAGTCGAACACGAAACGTCGATTGACAATCTCAACCTTGCAAGACCTACAAACTTGTCTCAACGTTGTCCTACCTCCAACTAGAGAGTCTAACAAAAGTACTAAATCTAACACCTTAATTTCTAATCCTAATGCCAAAGCAAACGATGATGTGATGAATGAATGTGCTACTCCCGTGTCTATGAGCCACAAATTAAACACAAGAAAATTACCTCGCACGATAGAGGTATCCAATTGCGGCTCTTGTTGTCCCGCTGTTCTCGAAGATCCCGCTGCTAATGTCATAGCGTAAACCCACCCTTGAGTCCTCTGACTCTGCTGACCCAAAGCTTGTGGTCCTGACTGATAAAAAGACCGAGTTGACGTAGGTGCTGGAGTGGCCCTAGATGCCTGAACTAACTGCGTAAGTTGCTGCAACCCTATAGCTCCCTGACTGTTCCTCCTCTACGTGCACTGCCTCATGACATGACCAACTTGACCATACTAAAAACAAGTAGGTGGCCCCCTAACTAGTGACTGCTCCTGTGCCGTCCGTGGAATTGTCCCCTCTGTTGCGACTGCCTTTGCTGTTGAACCTTAAGTGGGCAGTCCACAAACATGAAACCCCGGCTAGTGACAACCAAAACAAATTGTCCCTCTATGAGATGTTTGCTAGATGATGCTACTAAAATAGTAGGTGAAGACCTAGCAGGCTACTACTGTTGTGACATAGAACTTTTCAATTTCTTCGAAAAGCATCCCTCAGACTGAGCACTTGTACCCTCACATTGGATTTTAGATTCGTCATCTTCCTCGTCTCATTCAAAGTTTCCTCTATGGCCGTTGCCAAGCTAACCATGGTCGAGTAAACTTTGATCAAGTTCTCCGCAATCTTATTCCTTATGAAAGGCCTAAGCCCTCGCATAAATTATTTTGCCTTCTCCTCTTAGGTCGACACAAATGCCTTTACGAACCTCGACAAGCTAGTGAATTTGGCCTCATATTGAGCCACATTCGTACTCCCTTGAACCAAATTAATGAATTCCATTCTCAATGCCTCCTTAGCCGTATCCATAAAGTATTGGTCTAAGAAAGCTTTCCTAAATGGCTCCCACTTTTTAGCCTCTCCTCCACGGTCTTCCACCATTGGAGAGCGTCCCCTTGCAACTGATAGGATGCAAACAATACCCTCAATTCCTTCTCCGTCACTAAGATCATATCTAGAGCTCTAGTGACTTGCTCCAACCAATCTTCCGCAACCAACGGATCCAGTTCACCCCTAAACGTCAGTAGACGAAGTTGTAGAAAGGCCTTCATGGTTGTAGTAGCCTTAGAGTCCACCGCTATAACCGACACTTTTACAGTATGCATCGTGTTCCTCACCACTTATTCAATGCGGTGAACACCTCTTGCATAAATTCCGCGCCATCAAATACCATCGGTGGAGCACCTCCAATGCCTCCAACATTTCCTCCGGGAGCATTAGCTCCTCCTCCCATCACCGACTTTTGGTGATTTTTATCATCCTCTTCCCAGTCCCCACGAGCTCAGCGTGCTACACGAGCCCCATGAGCTAACGTAAGTGACCTCGTGCAACCTCTCGCTTGACGTGGTGCCATGTTCTATACGATGCCACAAGAAAACGATATGTTCATGTTCATTTCTTAATACCTATGTAGCACCCCCGTGTTACCTCTCAATATTTAGACACTAAAACAAACATGGTCTAACCACCCCACAGCTCATAAGTATTTGAACCTAGATCTCTGATATCATGTTGTCATGTTCTGGATAAAACACGATCCGACCACGTAAGTATACACATTAATTAAAGAAAAATCAACAAAAATAATCATATAAGATAACATACTGTCATTACATCAGAGTACAACTAATCTACCCATCCCGTGGGACCATGCTCTCCATGAGCTATCAAATACAAAATAAGGATAATATCCCATGGACAATGCCCACACCGGACCAAACAAATATTACAATATCTCAATATATATTAACATGTTTTCTAAACGAAAATAAAGTAAACGACAATCCACATGCCTCAAGATTCAGGATAGACCTCGGTACCTGAAATTCATTTTATAGTAAATGTGAGTTACCTTGCAAAGATTTGATAATGAACTTGATGTCTCAAGCCAAAACCTTGATACTTAACTATATAAAAAAAACATGATGCAATAAAGTAGGTTTTCATTCATATCAAAATATACTTTTGATTTCTAATCCATGATTTCACAAATAATTAAGTTTTTATATTTTTCAACTTTTCTCAAAAGTATTTATTTCATAATTTGTCAAATTAATGATTTCACAATTTTTTTGATTTTTCACAAAAAATAATAATCTTTCCGAATGACACACCTATGCTAGTACCTAATCAGTCTCGTCATACACTAAGCATATGAGACAATATCTGGCCCATTTTTCAGACTTTCACCGAAGGTTTGACATATCCAATATCTGGCCCACTTCTCGGTCACTAACCGAGGCTTGATATTTTCTCCCGCGCAGTTGTTATCTAGGTCTTTCACCTCGAGTTTAATCTAAGCCAACTTATTTTGGTATGTCCTAGTGTGTCATTCCCAAAACTATTTTTAAATCCAATATTCACAAAGTTATATTTGCTAAAAGTATTAATGTAAATCACATAAACATGTAAGTATTAAAAACCGTCAATAATTGTCATTATTAAAATTATTCGAATGCATTTACTATAAACAATGTCATGATCATAAACATAAACCAAATGTATTTACTTTCAAAAAGTTTTTGTAAAATTGTTACAACATGTAACTACTGGTAGACAGTGATCCAGAGACAAAACCAAATAATTCACTACCTGT
>BRYE01000023.1:8080898-8083398 GCA_030159115.1 Actinidia arguta var. hypoleuca
TGGGTTCTGAGAGGAAGTTGCTAGTGCGTGACTTCACGCGCCCACTGAGACACGTTCTAACTTTTTTTCCTACCTCTTGACCTTCCTTATTCATTGTCTGTTTGCCTTTCGTCTTCCATCACTGTGTTTCAAACTTTTGAAAGCATCCTAGAGAGAGAGTGTGTGTCCCTCTCTATCTGCTGCTACTGTCCGATAGTTCTTTCGGCCTTCGTTTTGATTTCTAACGATTGATCTTTGATCTCTACGACGTCTATTCCCTTTTGAGCTTGACTTTGGTAAGCTTTTGATCTTCTTTCGATCTTATGCTATTCTTATGCTTTTTGTGATTTGTGTTTGACTTCTCGTCTATGTTTCTGCATTTGAATGCTCGTGCTTTGAATTTCTTCTAGTTTGCTATTTATTTCGAGTCTTCGGGCTTTGGCTTGTCCTCTATTTGCCAGAGTTTTATGTTGCTGTTAGTCGGGTCACCCTTGACTCATTTCTCCTTATGAAATGGTCTTGAATTGCTCTATATGAATAGAGGACTAAGGTTTTTGTCCCCCAAACCCTTTTGTTGCCAAGATGGTTCCGAGGTGATAGGAGGGTCTAATAGTTGTCCCTTAGGAGTAAGTGCCTTTAGTGAGTAAGTGCCTCTTGGAAGCTCGTTAGAATGGTATGGCTGAGCTCGTTCTAACTATCTTGCTTCTACTTTTAGAACATGGAGTTGAACCGAGCTCAACTATTGGTTCACGATAACGCGGCCATGGAGAGGTTTAAGGCCACATACGGCATCCCTCAGATGTTCGAATAGAGCATCCCGGACTGAACGAAGTTTCAGTTTCTATCGAGGGCAACAGGAATAGTATCTCATTCCGCACTTGCCTGATCTTTTAGGTCGGGCTTTGATACCTAATCAGTCCAATGCTGAAGGAGGTGATGGCGCTCTCCCGCGTAACCTTAATCCAGGTGTCAGTTAACTTCGTCCGAACCGTGCTTGTGGTGGACACGTTGATGCATCTGATGGACCAACCCTTCAGTGTCGAGGATCTGCTACTGTATATATATATATATATATATATATATATATATATATATATATATATAATAGCAGATCCCTTCTATACAGGTAGCCATTATTTGCACCTCAAGAATCCTAACCAGCCTCAAATGAGATTATAAGGTTTCAATTTTTTTTTATAATTCTGACGTGCACATAATATTATATATATATATATATATATATATGCACCATTATGGACTTTAGTGTAAAGTGGGCTATTTAATTTGATTGGGTTACTCGGGGTGTAGTTGGGCCTAAGTGTAAATTAGATTGGGCTTGTAAGTGGACGTGGAAGAGAATGGGCCAATTAATTGGATCCAAGATTGGTTTGGATTTATGCTTGGGCCAAACAAGACCCAAGATCCAAGGAGGGCATTTATGTCTTATTCCTTCCTTGACCTAACACATTTAACTTCTCCAAGTTCATTATTTTCCAACATTTATTACTCTTCTTCTTTTCTCTCTTTATGGTTTGCTTCTTGAGGCTAGATTTGAGTGTGTGAGGTGTGATTTGAGTAGTAATCCTTTGAAGGAAGATTATTCACTCGACGGGGGCTTCATGTTGAACCAAGAAAGTTTGGAATCGGAGCAAATCAGAAGTTTCGAGCATCACCATTGTTATGGAGCTTTTCTTGCTTTTATTTGAGGTAAAGGGAGTTTCTTTGTTAGGGTTTTACTTTAGGTTGGTGTTAATGTCTAGTATATATAACCTATTGAGAAATTATTTTGGGTGTTGAATTCTAAATGAAAACCTTGGTTTGAAATAAAAATTAGAAGTTCTGGAAATCTAAAAGTGTTTTGTTTTCTGCGATGTCTACTTGTATTCCTATTTTTTTCTACCGGTAGTTTCTTTTATTTGCTGAAGCTAGCCCGAGGACTCGATCTATCAGTAGTACTTTTTTCACTACCGATGGTGATTTATTTATTTTGTCACCAGATCGTTGTCTACCAGTAGTACACTTTTTCACTACCGATAGTGATTATTGGTATTTAGCCATTGGATAGTTGTCTATCGGTAATACTTTTTTTTACTACCGGTAGTAATTTCTTGAATTTTAGCCACTAGTTGGTCGACTAACGGTAGTACTTTTTTCATTACCAATAATAAATATTTATATTTTGTCTTTGGATGGTCTTCTACTGGTAGTACTATTTTTTACTACCGATAGTGATTTATTTAGTTTTGTCTCTAGATCACTGTCTACCGGTAATGACTAGACCACTACCGGTAGTGACCTATTGTAATTGTTTACGAAAACGTTTTGGGAGTAAATACATTTGGTTCATGTTTATGATCATGACATTATTTATAGTAAATGCATTCGAATGATTTCTATAATGACTATAATTGACGGTTTTAATACTTGCATGTTTATGTGGTTTACATTAATACTTTTAGCAAATGTAACTTTGTGAATGTTGGATTTAAAAATAGTTTTGGGAATGACACGCTAGGACGTA
>BRYE01000023.1:8090898-8093398 GCA_030159115.1 Actinidia arguta var. hypoleuca
AATTTCGAGGATAAAATTTTTTTAAGTGGAAGAGGTTGTAAGGTTTTAATTTTTTTTATAATTATGACACACGCATGACATTATATATATATATATATATATATATATATATATATATCACTGTTATGGACTTTAGTGTAAAGTGGTCCATTTAATTTAATTGGGTTACTCGGAGTGTAGTTGGGCCTAAGTGTAAATTAGATTAGGCTTGTAAGTGGATGTGGAAGAGAATGGGTCACTTAATTGGACCCAAGATTGGTTTGGATTTATGCTTGGGCCAAACAAGACCCAAGGCCCAAGGAGGGCATTTATGTCTTATTCCTCCCTTGACCTAACACATTTAACTTCTCCAAGTTCATTATTTTCCAACACTTATTACTCTTCTTCTCTCTCTCTCTCTCTAGGGTTTGCTTCTTGAGGCTAGATTTGAGTGTGTGAGGTGTGATTTGAGTAGTAATCCTTTGGAGGAATATTATCTACTCGACGGGAGCTTCGTGTTGATCTAAAGAAAGTTTGGAGTTGGAGCAAATCGGAGTTTCGAGTAACATCATTGTTGTGGAGCTTTTCTTGCTTTTATTTGAGGTAAATGGGGTTTCTTTATTAGGGTTTTACTTTAAGGTGGTGTTAATGGATAGTACATAGTCTAATGAGGTATTATTTTGGGTGTTGAACCCTAAATAAAAAACTTGGTTTGAAATAAAAATCAGAAGTTCTAGGAATTTGAAAGTGTTCTATTTTCTACGATGTCTATCAATAGTCCTATTTTTCTCTACCGATAATTCCCTTTATTTTCTTAAACTGGCTCGAGGGCCCGATCTACTGGTACTAATTTTTTCAATATTGATAGTGATTTATTATATTTCGCCACTAGATCGTTGTCTATCGGTATTACACTTTTTCACTACCAGTAGTGATTATTGGTATTTAGCCACTGGATCATTGTCTACCGGTAATACTTTTTTCACTATCGATAGTGATTTCTTGAATGTTAGCCACTAGTTGGTCGACTACCAGTAGTACCTTTTTCACTACTGTTAGTAAATATTTGTATTTCGCCTTTGGATGGTCTTGTACCGGTAGTACTATTTTTCACTACCGGTAGTGATTTATTTAGTTTTGTCTCTAGATCACTGTGTACCGTTAGTGAATAGACCACTACCGATAGTGACCTGCTGTAATTGTTTACGAATTTTTTTTTGGAATAAATGCATTTGATTCATGTTTATGATCATGGCATTGTTTATAGTAAATGCATTCGAATGATTTCAATAATGACTATTATTGACGATTTTAATACTTGCATGTTTTTATGCTTTACATTAATTCTTTTAGCAAATGTAACTTTGTGAATGTTGGATTTAAAAATGGTTTTGGGAATGACACGCTAGGATGTACCGGAATAAGTTGGCTTCGTTAAGCCCAAGGTGAAAGACCTAGATAACAACCGCACGTGTAAAGTTTCAAATTTTTCTTTAGATATAGATAATTTTGGATTTTAGTGTAAATTGAACCCACTTAAATTTAATTAGGCCACATGTGGAGTAGTTTGGATTTGATAAAATTAGAATTGGGCTTGTGGAGGAGTGGGCTAAATAATTGGCCCATGAATAATTTGGTTTAATTGAGTTTTCCAAACAAGGCTTAAGGCCAATTTAGGCACTTATCTCTCTCTCTCTCTCTCTCCTCATTTCACCTAAATACATTTACTTCTTTCATTCTTCTTCTCTATGTTTAAGGTTTGAGCATTAAGAGCTTAGATTTGAGTGTGCTAAGGTGAGGTTTGAGTAGAAATTCTTGGGAGAAGGTTGTCTACTCAACGAGAGCTTTGTATTGAACCAAGGAAGCTTGAAAAAAAAAAAAAATTGGAATTTTGAAGCATCATCCATTTTTTTTGGAGCTTGCTTGCATTAGTTGAGGTAAATGAGGTTTTTCTTGTTGGGTTTAATCTTGGGTTGTTGTTGATGGTTTAAACATAGCCTGTTGAAGCATTATTTTGGGGTGTTGAACCCTAAATGAGAAATTTGAATTATATGAAAGTTTTGGAGTTTGGAGATCTGGAATCGTTCTTTTTTTTGCGATGTCTACCAGTAGTCATATTCTTTCTACCTGTAGTCCCCTTTATTTCCTGGATATGGCTCGAAGGCTCGACTTATCGGTAGTAATTTTTCAATTACCAGTAGTGATTTTTCTTATTTCGCCACTGGATGGCCGTGTACCGGTAGTACTCGTTTCACTATGGGTAGTGATCATTTGGATTTTCACCATTGGTTCGTTGTCTACCGGTATTATTCTTTTATACTACCGGTAGTGATTTATTGTATTTAAATTAAACACATTTGATTTATGGATATGGGTGCATACTTTATTTATAACAAATGCATTAGAATAATTTTAATAATGCCAATTATTGATGGTTTATAATATCTTGAATATTATGTTGTTGTATTAAAATTTTGATAAATGTAACTTGGATGTATGATGAAACTTTTAAAAAAGATAA
>BRYE01000023.1:8095898-8100898 GCA_030159115.1 Actinidia arguta var. hypoleuca
TCTTAAATAGAAAATCTACAAATGAATAACAAAATTGAAAATCTTAAATTAATGACAAAAATATGCATAATAGGATAAAACCATCAAATAAATTGATCAAACTTTGAATTTATTGTAATCAATTACAAGAATTATTGAAAACTATGAAAAACTAAGTTAAGAGGTTGTAAAAACCCTAAAAATAACATGTTTTATTCATAAAATCGTAAGGAAGTATTCTCCAATAGCAAGTGCCTTGTTTGGCAATCCGTAAATATTTTGCTAACAAGGTAGATCGGGCGCTGCTCTCCATCCACTTTCCTTAACAGTATCGAGCTAACGGCATGTTCCTAGATAGTGAGGTAAACATAGAGCAACTCTCCCTCATCCGGCGTGGAAAGAAGTGGTGGTTCAGATAAGTATTTTTTGAACTGTTGGAGTGCGAGCTTGCACTCCTCATTCTATGAAAACTTAACATTTTTGTGAAAGAGTTTAAAAAATGGTCAACATTTGTGTAAAGACTTACTGACGAATCTGTTCAGTATCGCTGCCATCTCGGTAAGTTTCTGATCCTATTTCGTAGTTTGAGGGCTAACGAGGTTGTTAATCACGGTGATTTGTTCTGGATTCGCTTCGATCCCTCATATTGTCACCAAGTGTCTCAAGAATTTCCTCGAGCTCACCCCAAAAGCACACTTTGTCACGTTCAACCTCAACTTGTGTCTTTTGAGTATAATGAACACGTCGATCAAGTCCCTGATATGATTTGACTCCTCTTTGCTCTTTACCATCATATCATCGATGTAAGCGTCCATGATTTTACCTAGGATCAGATCGAATATTTTTGTAATCATTCTTTGATATGTGGCACCAGCGTTCTTTAGACTAAAGGGCATAACCTTGTAGCAAAATACACCTCGGGAAGTGATGAATGCAGTCTTCTCTTAATTGAGATCATGCATAGCTATTTGGTGGTAACCTCGTTATGCATCCAAAAAGCTCATCCGTGCATGACCCAAAGTATAGTCCACCAGTGGATCAATTTTTGGTAAAGGGAAGCAATCTTTAGGACAAGCTCGGTTGAGGCTTGTAAAGTCCACACATACTCTCCATTTTCCTGTCATTTTCTTCACCATGACTGTGTTGGATAATTAGCTCAGGAAAGAACCTTTGTTATTGCAATTGCCTCTTTCAATTTCTCCACTTCCTTGATCACTACATCCATGTACTCGGTTGCAAATCTCATTCACCGCTACTTCACTGGCCAGGCATTGGGCAAAACATTCAGCTTGTGTTTGATAAAGTTGGAGTCTATCCCAGGCATCTCGTAAGGTGTTCATGCGAAGACCTCTATATTAGCTTTAAGGAACTGGATGAGCTCAGTTCTCTTCCATTCCTCTAGGTTTGCACCAGTGAGAAAGAAACGATCCGAGCTTGGCTCATCCAGTTCATAGCGTATCAAGTCTTCTACAACCTTAGCTTCAGGGTCCCTCCTGACATCCTCTAGGACCTCCTATTCTTCCTCGATCAGCGACACTTCTTTCATGACAGCCTTAGTGGAGATCGTAGCGAGATAACACTGTTTGGTTGTTACATGATCTCCATAAAAGGTCTCTTCGCCTCGAGGGGTGGCAAACTTGATTACCTGGTAAAGTGTAACCAATCTCGCCTAAAAATTACATTATATGGGGAAGGTATGTCTACAACAACGAACTCTGTCACTAGTTCTTGGGAACCATATCGAACTTTTAGGGTCACAGTTCCTAAATGCCAGTGAGATTGAGCGTTGAATCCAACTAGAGGAGCTCTAGCCGATTTTAAGTCTAATTGAGTGAGTTTAAGTTATTTAAAAAGGTTATAGTATATCACCTCAGCAGAATTTCTTGTGTCCACCAAGATTCTTTTCACGTTGTAACTATTCATTTTAAGTTGGATGACCAAGGGGTCAAAATAAAGATGTTACACCCTTTCTAGGTCAGCCTTGGTGAACGTTATGCTCCCTGGTTCAGATACTGCTAGTCTCGGCTTCTTAGCTAACAAATGGACTGAGAGGACCTCGTATATTTGTTTTATCATTTGAATCTCTTCCTGAATCCTATTCTCAAGATCTGGGTAATGTGGGCCCCCGATCATGTGAATAGTGCCCAAAGGTAAATCATCTTCTTTGTTCGCAGTTCATTCTGTCTCATCATCACCTCGGTCAAACCTTGGATTTGGTATGACCTTGGCCTTTTCTGCTTGAGTTTTCTCTTCATCCACGTACTCCTTCAGGTGTCCGTCTCGGACCAACTAATCCAAGAAAGCCTTAAGAGTCTGGCAACTATCTATTTTGTTTCCTCTTCTTCGGAGAAGGAACACCTTCACCATTAATTGCGCCTCTTGGGATCTCCTCCCATTGGTTCAAGTATCTTGAAGGTTTATCTCGGATCCAGGAAATGAGCTTATAGATTTGTTATTTGAAAATCACGTTGATTCCTTGCCTTGCCCGGTTCTCGTAGTTAACCAAGTTTTCCTTCCACTTTTTGAATGGTCCCTCTCCCGGGTGGTTGTCCTCATAGCCTTTTCCGCTTGCCTGATGTCGTCCTCCAACTAGGCTAACATCTCGACTCGAGACATGAGGTCCCAAAGGTCAGTTGGAGGGTTGAGCGCCAAGTTCTCTTAGACTCTTTCCCTAGGGGTCAGCTCGAGCTTATAGCTTACCACTGTCAACTCCTTAGAACACTTCTCAATCTTGTTATAAGTCTTCCAGTACCGCTTACTATAGTTAAGCATCGATTTGATCTTGCCTTTCCTCAGCATCAAAAAAGAACTTATGCCTTTCGACGCCTTTGTGTTGATCACGAACCGAGCTACGAATGACTCGGTCAGATGGTGGAAGTTCTCAATTGACCTTGCAAGCAGCTTGTCAAACCACTTTACTCCGACGTCCTTCAAGCTTGACGAGAACACCTAGCTTATGAAGGTGTCCATATGGTTCCAAATGACCATCATCTGCCTGATGTGACTTACATGGGACCTTGGGTCTAATTTGCCATCATACAAAGTGAACCTTGGTGGTGTAAACTTCTTTGGTGGGTCTAGTCTCTCGATTTCTTGAGAGAATGGAGTCTGGTACCTAGTGTCGGCCTCCCTTTGTTTGTTGTAGGCGGTGCAGACCACCGAACCCATAGGAACAACCTTGCTTACGGCCTCTGCCTTACGGCCGTTGAGTTTGGCACGCAAATCTCCTTCTTGGTTTTGCTTGGCGTTGAGTGTATCGCGGAGATCCACCCCAGACTTGGTTCGCTCGGGTGACCTTCTCTGCTTGCTCATCGCTATAGTCTTGCTGTCAGTTTGGTTGTCCACACTTACGTGAGTTTTATGTCATTTCTTGTCCTGACCTTCCCGAGGAGGTAGGGTCGGTTCTTTAATCCAGCCATCAATTTGCCCTGGTGCAGCGGTTTTGACTGGCTTCATCAGCCTGCTATCGACCATAATCTGTGTTAGTTTGCCCAACTACCTCTACAAGCACTCAATGGTTATATCACAACTATCTTCCCCTCTATAGAGCAACTGACCTTGATTTTGCCTAGAGAGGGCCCTAGCCGCCCTCTGTGCGTCCTCAAGTAATTTACCCTTTTTGTGCCTAAGAGTTTTGGGTGCATGAGGGGTCTTCTTATGAGTTTCACGCCATGAGAAAAGGATCTTCTGTGTTGCGTGATGTTACCATTCTTATAATCACTAGTCTCCATTTATGATTACAATCACCAACCTAATTGTAATGATCACCAAGCTCTCTTGAGACAAGTAATAAAATTTCTCCTATTTGATTTATCGCCATTATTCGCCAACATTTTATATCACCAATCGCGAAAATTTATATCGCCAATAGAGGAAGTTTCTCCTATTTGATTTATCGCCATTCAGCTCTGTTGTCACCATTATCAAGAACACCCATTCATTGCAAAACGATAAGGCATCTTGGTCGCCATTGCAGATATCGCCATTATGAAGAACACCCATTTATTACGAAATGATAAGGCATCTTGGTAGTCATTGTGGATATCGCTATTATCAAGAATGCCCATTCATTGCAAAATGATAGGCGTCTTGATTGCCAGAAAACGAATCGCTTGATTATTTTGCCATGGTGAGATTTAAATTTTGCACAAGGTAAAATAAATTCATATCGCCTATTAATCATGTTCTCCGTAATTAAGTTTGAAGTTTGCCTTATTATTACTCGCCAAGTCAGGTGAATTAACATTTGCCTTATTAAGATAAATGGACTTAATATACGCCAATCAATTATGATCGTCAAATCCATTTAAGTGGTTAAACTCGCCAAACTTCAAATTGCCAGTTTCTTAAGTTATGTTTGCCAATGTAAATAGAAATTAAACTATAAAGAGCATACAACGCATGTGAAAAAGAATATTCATTGAAAATTGGGAAGCATTACAGATCACCATTATAAGGAGGAAAAATCTTATAAGTCTTTCACAAGAATTCAAGGAGAAAGAGGGTTGGTATTCTTTTCACCTTTCTTTTACTCCTCCTCCTCCTTGTATCCCTCCTTAGCCTCGCCCGCCTCTTCTTTCTTTAACATGTCGCAGTCCATGCCCATGCCGTTAAGGTCAATGCCAAGGTTGGGATGATAACGAGCCAGTTGCCTTCTGCAAAAATCAAAACCCTTACCAAAGTATTTGGAAACAGCATTTTTTACTTTCTTCTTGGTAATCTTTAGAGGATTTAAACTCCATAATAATCCTCTTCTGGGTGAGGGCTTCATTCTTCTTCATCCCAGCCACCTTTGCCTCCAACCTCGCCACTGTCTCAGACTTTTCCTTAAGCTCTTCCACCATCCTCCTATCCCGCTTGTTGAAATTGACCAAAATTCCTTTTAGCTCTGAAGACCGTTTCTAAGCTTAGACCATCTCGAGCTCGGCTGAATCCGCTTGGGCGAATTGAAAAGCAGCGTCGTTCCCTAAGTTCTTGCTACAGACGGCGAAAGACGACTGGAGCACGATTCCCTACTACAA
>BRYE01000023.1:8120898-8123398 GCA_030159115.1 Actinidia arguta var. hypoleuca
GATTTATTACTAAAACATCATTAAATAATTCTTCAGAGGGATTCTCATAGGAAGTTCCCTCATCAATCATAGGTTCTTTTATAATAACCTGTTTCCTTTTATCAATTTTATTTTTTATAATTTCTAACAGCATATCTGTTGAATCTTGTCTTTCTTTAAGAATTCTAATTTCTTCTTTAAGATTATTAATTTCAAACTTTAAGTCATCAACATTAGTTGGTCTAGAATTTTTCTTACTTTCTAGTCTTTTTAAACATTCATTTAAAGTATATCCTTTGAAATTATCAGACGTATCCTTTATATGAGATTCAATAAACTCTTTTTTTAATAAAGGATCTGTAAGCCGATCAGCAAAAGCCAAAATATTCTTTTGTTCATCAGTCAAAACATTTATAGAAAGATCATTAATCTTTTCTAATGATTTTAAAGAGCAACAATTATTTTTACAGTTGTTATCAGAACTAGTAGAACTAGTAGAAGAACTATAATCTTCTAAATCATTAATCTCATCTCCAGAGAATAGCTCTGGTTCAGATTCAGATTCTGACGAACTTTCATTAATTAAATTTAATATCTTAGATTTTAAATCTTCTTCTATTTCAAGATTATTAATCTTCTTATTCATTTTACATCTATTTGCATAATGCCCTGACTTTCCACATGTAAAACATTTAACATGTCTTTTCTTACTTTTTTTAGAAGTAGAGGGTTTATCCTTCTTGTGACTAGATTTTCTATAAATCTTTTTATCTTTCTTATCTCTTTTATGAGATTTTGAAGGATAATTTATCTTAGGATCATTAACAGCAAATTGATCACAAAACTCTCCTAATTCTTTTCTATTATTCAAGTTTTGTTTCTTTAATTGTTTTTATAATTTTAGATCATTACAAAGATTTAATCCTTCAGTTATAATAGCAGATTTTAATTGACCATAAGTATAATCATTGTAGTCAATATCTCCATTTATACCCCTCAAAGAATTGCGAACTCTTTCAGCAAATAATTTTGGTAAGCCATCAACATATTTAGCCTTCCAATAAAAAGAATTAGCATCATTTCTCATCAAAACTTTAGATAAGAAAACATCATTATACCATCTAAAATGTGCTAAAGATAAGCACTTTAGATTTTGCAACATATATCTTTGACTCTCATCATTATTAGAGACTGCTCCTATAAAATGGAATATAATAGCATGCACAAGAGTATAGACAGCATCAGAAACCACAATAGGCTGATTATTCTGATCTACTTCAGTTTTCACTGCATTAATAACTTCATTTCTTTGGGACTCATTTAGATAATTATCCCACCAGCCTCTTAATATTCCTGTGAATCCTGATATAATCATGAGAGCACATTTTTTATCATCATTATTCCTGTTTTTACAGGCAGTAGCATATATCATCATTTCATGAATAGTATTCATGATAAGAAAATCAGATTTACCATCAATTTCCCAGCAGTAAAGTTCACTACCTTGGAAAAATCTTTGATCATGTTGAGGAGTTTCCTCAAATAATATATCAGGAGGAGTAGGCCTAGGATAATAATGCCTTCCTGATCCTCCTACACTGGTATTTAAACCTTGTCTATATTTTATATCATTATTAAAGTCTTTATACTTTATTTTATATAAATCATTACTGTTATCTTTAAGATCTAAAAATATTTTTTCTACATCTTCAATATGATCTATATTTTTAGGATCAAATTTTAACATATTAATTTGAAGACTTTTTAGTTTATTCTGTAATTCTAATAAGAATTCATTATATTCTTTTTCATTTTTATAATTAATGTTATCAACCTTGATAGGTGGTTTAACACAGACAGGTTCTAATCTTTTAACTTCTTTAGATTTTTCTATGACTTCTTCTTTTTTAAATATAGGAGTCATTTTATCTATTTTATTTTGTACAGAAACAATATTTTCTTCAACTCTTGAAAGTTGTTTCCCTATAATCTGAACATTAACATTAGTCCAGTTATTTTGTTTTATAATAGATTCAAAATTACCCACTGGAAGCTTAAAAGCACTAGCTTCAATGGTATAATCATTACCTTGTGAATTCTGACCATATTCAAGAGTGAAATTGGAAGGTGGATAAACTGATGTAAGAGTTTTTCCTCCAATCAATTTCCATTCACATTCAAAATCAGTTAATACACAGACACTATTAATATTATCATTGGAATATCCATGTTGTTCCAAAAAGTCAAAGTGATACTGACCATAATGTTTCTTTATAAACCATTCAGGAAAAGGTATAACTTTCCTAATAGTTTGAAGATGTAAATAATATTCATCTTTCATTTTTTTAATAAATTCTTTATTAAAATTTTTATACATTCTTAAAAAACCTGAATACTTAGGTTGTCTAAGAATATCTCTACAATAATCTACTAATAAATGATGGTCTGAACCATCAATATCAAAAAGAGAATTAATCATATTTGAAAATTTATTTCACTAGCAGAAGGAATATTCTGCTCT
>BRYE01000023.1:8148398-8150898 GCA_030159115.1 Actinidia arguta var. hypoleuca
ATAAAATTTTTAAACTCAATCTCGAAATTCCTATGTCTACTAATAAATCTAAAAGTAAGTTATTTTCATTGAATACATAGGTAAAACACACTTTCTTTCTTCCTCATTTCTTTCAAACTAGTAATATTTTTTTAAAAATTATTATACTTTTTAATTTATTCTCTATTTTGCAGTAATGCATCTCTTCGCATATGCATGCAATGTATATCTTATCTGACATTTATATATTATCTTTTTTTAGGTTGTAAAACTCTAACGAATACGCCAAATATTTTATTTTATTTTTTTTACGTAGTGCATGTGGGTACGGGTAATTACTAGTCTAATATAAATCACAAATCATTTTGAATCTCGAAATTATCTCCTGCTATCTATGGTTGAAATTCATTTGAGTTTTAATCCAACAACTAAGATTTCACTTGAGATTATTTTTTTTTCCTTTAAAACTATCACTTCCTTCTTCTCAAAGATGTGAGACCCATATAAATTTTGATCCAATGGATAAAAACTTCTAAAGTTGGGTATATTTTTTACCTATTTTATTGTGGTAAAAATCTGGGAGAGCAGCCAACAGTCGGAATTGCTCCTCGGCCTCGGCACTAGACCTCGGTTAAAGTTGGGGCGACTTGTGCAGCAATGAACAAATGTGATCGGTCGGGGTGAGGCCACTCAAAACCCCTCCGGCGTGTATATCAGACCAAGGCAATCAAGAGATAATTAAAGGTAGTATGGGCGAGCACAATAGTAAATGTGTTGTGCCTGTGTTGAGCGTACCTTTTTATAATGGGAAAGCGATTTTTATATAGACGTAGTAATGAGCCGTGTAAATGAATCACGGCGAGTTCCTCAGAAGGATAAGTATGGGAAGATATCCCAATTAATTCGGAGATAACGTATGAGGATGCCAATTGGTGAGCAATCCATATTTGTAGGTGTCGTGATCGAGCTGGAGTCTATTGGAGAGAGTTATCTCATACAGGTGAAGTTCTCACGGAGGTGGACTCTAATCAGGTAGAGGATAGATAGAGAAGGAGTCCCATGATGACAGACTTCTAATCGGAGATGAGTCCTTTTGGAGAATCGAGTCTTCATGGAGATGGTCTCTAACTCGGCGAGATAGATCACCTCGCCTTATGGCAATCTGGAGAAAGTTTATGTAGGTGAAGTGAAGCTCAGTTATTTAATAATTTAAGGTAACCAGAAAAGGTAGGCTCTGTGAATCCTTGGTCTGTGAATCCTTGGGCGACGGGGCCACTTAGAATGTTAAGATTTGAAGGTGGCCTGTATTTTCCCCACATCAGTAGCCTCTACTTAAAGTGCCAAGATTTTCAGGATCTTTGATTAATCATTAAATGGCAATCATTGAACCATGTAGGCATGCATTAATTATGTCCATCTCTTGTTGGACACGTGGGAGAGGGCATTAACTCCCACAATAAAGTTAGGAAAAAACGGCGATGCATTAATGATGACTTTTGGCGGGATAGGCGGCTGCACTAAGGAAGGGTTTTGGCGGGAAAGACGGTTATGAGCTTGAAATTCAAAAGATCGCATAATCTGGGACGTTGAAGTAGATGAATCTCATCCCTTAGCATTCCCTATACATAGGGGGACCCATCTATCCATTTGTACCTTTCTACTTCTGCTACCAAACTGCTACTTTCGCTCCGATTTTCTCCTCACTCTCATTTGTGGTTGCCCTCCTATCTTTTAGCACAGTAAGTACCTGTACTAAGTCTTCATTTTCATTCTTGTAGTTTTATGTCCTATAGGCCTGAAGTTAGCCCATCAGACTTGGATTCTTTGCCTTCTTGGATATCCGACCACCTAGGGAAAGGATCGTCATACATAACTGATGAGGTAAAACAATCTCCCAGATCGCCTATGGAAGAACCATCAGCCCCTGAGGTCGCCCCCTAGTCGATATTCACCCTTTAATAGAAAAAAATAATATTATGACTCCCGAGGAGTTAGACTTGCTCAGGGCGACTCATTCCTTTTCCCAGGGCATACAAATTAGACTTCCCGAGGAGAACGAAACGATACTTTCAGCTCGCCCTGGCGAGGTGGCCTTTTATGAGGCATCTTTTCAAGTGGGCCTCCGCTTTCCTATTCATCCTACCGTTAGATTAATTTTAATATTTTATAATATTTTCTCGGCTCAGCTCGTCCCCAACGCATGGCGAAGTATCGCCGGTGCCATGGCGTTATGGCGAGTGTATAAATATTCGATGACCCTCTCCGAGTTTAGGAATATATTTTTCCTCAATAATAACCCTAAACCAGATCAAGGGTGGTTGTACTTCAAGGCGAGGTATAAGAAAACCATCCTCGGAGGATACCCCAGCAACGTGAAGAGGTGGAAAAGCAAATTCTTTTTCGTCTCCGGAGATAGTTGGGAGCTTCCTGATGATTCACCTCGGGAAGGAGTGCCAAGGGTTCTGAGATCATAGAATATCCCAAGTTGATTTTAATTCCATTAGAAATTTCAATTTATTTA
>BRYE01000023.1:8158398-8170898 GCA_030159115.1 Actinidia arguta var. hypoleuca
AAATACAAAGAAAGAATTGCCACAAATCAAATTTTCTCTTAACTTGTACATATTTGAACTGCCTAACAAATCCAATGAATAGCAGTTCTTATTATTTTTATTTCAGCTACGTTATCAATGAATACACACAAAAAAGTATTGAATGAAATATTAGTAGTTATTTTCTTCTCATTTTTCAACATTTTTTAGTACAAACAAAACAAATGAAAGTTTAGGCAAATTGACTCTCTTAATATAAATGATATAGTTTTAAAAAACAAATGAAAGTAAAAATTTAGATTAAAATTGATTAAATAAAATTCTTTTAACATTATAATCATAGGGGGCAATACTTGTTTTATAAATGCTTGTGACTTTAAAATTACACAAAACAATTTCAATAACATACTAATAATTAAACTACATAGAATCATTCAAAATGTATTTTACATTATAATCATAGGGGCAATACTTGTTTTATAAATGCTTGTGACTTTAGAATTACACAAAACAATTTCAATAACATACTAATAATTAAACTACATAGAATCATTTAAAATTTAAAAATACAATTTACACCGGTATGATCCATAAAATACGAAAATTAACTTTACAATTTTGCATTCATTTTGTAACATGTTACTTCTCCGTGATTCATTTTGGATTGTACATGATTCTTGCATAAAAGTGGGATGGAATGATGCCTTGTATATAAAAATGTAATGAAATGATAGATTTTATGAAAGTCGAAACAATAAAATGTAATCATCATCCGAAAGTAGAACATATAGGTGATGTTTGTTAACTGCTTAATTTTAATTTTAACTTTTTTATTTTATTTTGTTGGTATAAATATTAGCAAAAATTTATTTGTGTTGCTATTTATAATTAAAAACAAATAGTGAAAACAACAAGAAACTGTTTTCATTTTATTTACAAAATCACTACCGCCACATCCTCCACTTCCACCACCGCCGCCTCCGCCGCCACCATATTTTTATTTTTAAATAGTCTTAAAAAAGATAAAGATAAACATATTTTTATTTTCTGTTTTATAAAAAAATAATCAAAACTAAACAAACAGAAAATAAAAAAAGTGACAACGTTACCAAATATAAGTGACAGAGATTACATGCTATCATAATCGGTCAAAATATAAACATGTTGCATAGCATACTACCAAAAAAAACCCTAAACTTATAAGGGCTGTAACACATATATGTAGGGTATTTGAAAGAATGAAGACGTACTAACCTCTATGTGATTGCCTGTCGTGATGCAAGTAATAAGGTCTAAAGGGAAAGGAGAGATGTCCTAAGATTTATATAGTGGAATAGAGAATAGGATGCAACAATTCTTCACGTTTTCCTTTTAAAAATATAATTACGCGGAAATAGAAGGTAGTTTTCACGTTTCCTTTCGAAAGATGTAATTAATCCCATAAATTCTGGAATATGTTAGGATTAGTTTAGAAAATGGTATTAATGCCATAATAGTGGACTGGTTTTTTTTATAACTTTTGTTGTGGTGGAAAATTGAGAGCGAGCAACCAACAGTCGGAATTGCTTGGGATCTCGGTACTTAATCTCGGCAATGACTTGAGCGACCTACGCAACTGAACAAACATTACCGGCTGGGGTGAGGCAGCTCAAAATTCCTCCAGTATGGGAATCAGACCAAGGCAAATATAAGCTAGGCAAATCAAAATACCAGAACTCTCAGAGTGAGTATGCAAAGGTTAAGTCGTACCTCTTTGTGATGGGGGGAGCGACCTTTTTATAGATGGAGAATGGAGAGCCGTGCAAGAAGATCACGGCGAGATCCTCGGAAAGATAAATATGAAAGGATATCCCGTGAATACCGGAGATAAAATATGAGGATGCCATTTGGAGAACACTGTGACTATAGGCGATGTGGTAGAGAATGAGTCTCAAGAAGTTAAAGTCCTCGTGGATATAGAATCCTCATAGAGATAAAGTCATCATGGAGGTGGAATCTTTAGGCAGGCGAAGTGACCAACCTCGCCCATTGGCGAGGTGGAGAACAAGTGGCGTGCTCATAGATATTGGCGAAGAGAATACTGGTGGAGATGAAGTGATTACTTGAACAGTCTTATTGGTGACCAGGATAGATGTTGGCGACATGGTCTCTTCAGGCGACGTGCCCAACTTAGAATTAGTAAGTAGAGATTTTATCCCACATCAGTAACCCCCATACTCGAGATGCTAATGTGAAACACTTGAGAATCTTCGAGTATTAAATCAAGTATCTCAGTTTTGATGACATAAGTATGTAATGATGGTACGTCTTTCTAGGAGGACATGTAGATGTGAGCATTAATGGCGAAATGACATTTTGGTGGGAATGGTGTTACTTTGGAGGGAATGGCGGTTTCGACCTTGGAACCCAAAACATCGCTTGATCCTGACCGTTGGAGCAGATATATTTTAGCCTTTAGTGCTTCTTATAAATAAGGGGTTCCACTACTCATTTGTATTTTTTGTTTTTGCTGTCAAACCGTTGTCCCTGCTCCAACGTTCACCTCGCCCTTGTTAGCTCGCCACCTCCCCTTCATTTTAGTCCTTCAGTAAGTACTATCTGTTAATCTCATCTTTAATTTCTTAGTTTTTAGTGCATATCTAGTAGAGCCAACGTAGGAGACTTAGATAATTTAGAGGATTCCTTGCCTTCTTGGATATTCTAACATTTAGGAGAAAAATCATACATGACAGACGAGGTTAACCAACTTCCTTCCTCGCCTCATGAGGAGTCTCCCCTACGAGAAAATTCTCCCGACCATAGGGAAGATCCCGAGATGAACACTTCTTCTTCCCTTGAAAAGGAGATCAATGTCATGAAACAAGGCGACTTGGATCGCCAGGATCCCTGAAGAGGGTGAGATAATATTGTCTACTCGCCCAAGCGAAGTAGCTTTTTATGAAGCTGTTTTCCTTGTTGGCCAAAGGTTCCCAATTCATTCCACCATTAAAAGAATTTTGAACTTTTACATCTACCCCGCCCAACTTTCTCCCAATGCATGGCGAAGTGTCATCTGCGTGTTATTGATATGGCGATTCTACAAGCGTCGTCTGTCCCTCAATGAATTCAGATGCCTCTATACCCTGTTTAAAAGTCCAAAGTCAGACTCAGGTTAGCTCTAAAAGTCCGAAAATTGGAGGTCAAAGAAGGTTTTCAAGAAATTAGGGCTAGAGGATACTTCAAAGTTTCAGTAGTCCTCGGGTCTAGGGCATTTCGAAGGTGCTTCGCCCTTGATCGCGATAAAATATCATCAAATGGCGGGGACAATGCCGAGAGCAAGTTTGTAGATGGAGAGGTTGCTATCGCAAGCGATGAGGGTGAGTCTCGTCATTCCCGAGATGAACATCCCCGGAGTGAAAGCCCCTGAGATGGATCTATAGAATATATAGAAACCATATGGAAGGAAATGAGGATGATTTTACCTCGCCTTCCCAACCTAACCCTGCCAAGGAAATGAGGATGATTTTACCTCACCTTCGCACAAAAGTGGAGGAATTCAAGGGTGCGAGCTCGGCAGCTACGTCAACTCCTGCTGCGAAGGGGATCATCATTTGGGAGAAACGCCTAAGAGACGAGGCACCAGACGTCACGCCCGGCAAGATGGGCTCCAAAGAAAAAGAAACTAGCCACCACCTAAGGCCAAGTCCACGCCCAGCGAAGTGGCAATCATGGAAGCAACTCGGCCAATGGCCCCGAGGGAGGGCAACTCGGCCAATCCTGTTGTTGGCGACCTTAAGGGGCAGATGGCCGAGCTTAAAGTCTAGAATCAGCAAGCCATCGAAGAATTAGCCAAGGCGAGGAACGAAAGGGATGCCACCGTGGACCAATTGGTGAAGCTAGAGATGCTGGTTGCTGAGTTGAGGAACAGAGAAACTCGTTCCAAGAAGCTGGTTGTTGAGGAGTTCAAATCCTCGGAGGATTTCCAAGAGGCTATTGAAACGGCAGCCTCCAAATATTTTGTCAAAAGATTTGACTTCTACAAACGACAACTTCATCGCCATCATCCCGACCTTGGCATAGATCTTGAAGGCATGGGGATTGATCATGACCTGATCGAGGAAGAAAAAGAAGTTGAGGAGAAAAAGGAGGAAAACAAGGAAAAGGAAAAAGAGAATAAGGAGAAAGGGGAGGAGAAAGGCGATATTAGCCCCTTCTCTCCTTAAATACTTGTAATTTCTTTTCTTTTCTCCTTTTTTGTGTAATGGCGAGTTATAATCCTTCAATGAATGAAAATCTTCTTCATCTATATTTATCGGTTGCATAGTCTTTTCTTGCTTTGGCGATATCATGAAATTGACAAATAACATCTTTAATTGACTGGTGATTGGCGAGATGAGCTTGGCAAACGTATTAAGTCCATCCACCTTAATAAGGCGAATTTCAAACTTAGTCATGGCGATAAACTTAACTTGACGAGCTTGATTAATAGGCAATCTTAAGATGACAAAAGTTGCCTTAACATACACAAACATTGAACTTCATCTTGGCGATACACATAATCAGGCGTTCCATCTTTTGGCGATATAACTCACTAGTGAATACTGGCAAAAAAATCAAACTGGAGAAACGTGATTTTATTACAATAATCACTATTACATGGAGATTGGCGAATATAATAAAGACTAGCGAAAATAATACTATGGCGACATATTATTGTCTGGGCGATCATAACCATATGAAGATTGGCGATCATAAGACATTGGCGATACCATGTAGTCGGCGATATTCTTCTCATGGTGACTAGTCAACTACTGGTAATATTTTTTTTAAGTACTCATCATTCCAGGGATGAGGTAGGGGCCTTGCCATTCATATTTTTTAGACAATAAATTCCTGGCCTAGACACTTTAACAACCTTGTAGAGGCTTTCCCAAGTAGAGGACCGAGCTTCCCAACGTTGGGCCCTTTTGTAGTTAGTGTTACTTTCCTCAAGACTAGGTCGCCAAGCAAGAAAGATCTGTGCTTGACTCTCTAGTTGTAGTACTTGGTGACCTGGTGCTTGTAGGCTGTTTGGCATACTACAGCTCGCTCCCTTTTTTCGTCAAGGAGATCAAGGTTCAACCGCAACTCGATTTCATTGTTCTTTTTGTCAAAATTTGAGGTCCTAAAGTTTGGCATTCCTATTTCACCGGTATAACTGATTTTGTCCCATGAACCATCGAGTATGGTGTCTCGCTTGTAGGGATTCTGCTCGTCGTGTGGTAAGCCCATAGTATGCTCGATAAGTCTTCTACCAACTCGCTCTTGGATTTTTCTAACCTCGCCTTTAGATTCCTCAGGATTGTTCTGTTGTTGACTTCCACTTGACCATTTGCTTGAGAATGACCAAGCGAGGAAAAATGGTGGGCGATGGCGAGGTCCGAGAAGAATAACTTGAATCCATCGTTGTCGAATTGTTTTGCATTGTTCGAGATGATAACCTTGGAAATTCTAAACCGACAGATGATGTTCTTTCATACGAAATTTCTGGTGTTCCTTTCAGTGATTTTGGTGAGAGGCTCGGTCTTTATCCACTTGGTGAAATAGTCGATGGCGATGATTAAGAACTTCCTATGTAGCGGAGCTTGAGGTAAAAATCTGACTATTTCAATCCCCCATTGGGCGAATGGCCATGGGCTGGTCACCAGCACCATCTCAGTGTAAGAAAGATGACTTACAGGAGCAAACCTCTGACACTTGTCACATTTTCTTGCGTTCGTCACCACGTTTCAGTCCATCTGAGGCCAGAAATAACCTTGACGAACTACCTTTTTAACCAGTGATCTTGCCCCAGAGTGATTTTCGCAGATTCCTTCATGAATTTTTTTGAGCACATATTTTACTTCCTCAAGTCAGAGACATCTTAGGAGTGGCCCCAATATAGACATCCGGAGAGCTTAGAGCTTGTCTGGTGGTAGCCAACTGTCCTGGAGGTATGCAATGATACTGTCTATCCACGTCGGATTTGCTTCTGCTTGGCAGACGATTTTGGCGATCTCAATACTTTGGCTGGGTAAGAATTCTAAAGGTATATTTTTGTCTAAGATGAAATCGAAGGTTGAGGCGAGGTTAGCCAGAGCATCAACTTTCATATTTTCCTCTATGGGGATTTGGTGAATATTGAAATCTTTGATCTTCATGAACATGTTTTTCACCTCATCTAGGTATGCCACCATTCGAAGATCTTTAGCGAGATAATATCCTTGGACTTGATTTACCACAAGTTCGGAGTCACTAAAGGTGTCCAAATATTCTACTCCTAATTCCGTTGCAACTCTTAGCCCAAGGAGAGCCTCATATTCAGCCTCATTATTGGTGGCTTTGAACCTTATGCGAATGGCATATTCCATCTGCTCGCCTAATGGAGTTTGGAGGACAAATCTCGCACCACAACCATGTTGGTTGGATGATCCATCTGCGAATAACTTCCATTTGGCGAGATTCCCATCTAGGTTCTGCTCTTCTAGAGCTTCCAACTCCGGGAGAGTTCTTTCTAGTTCTGGAGCAATATCATGTGTAAATTCAGTTACGAAGTCGGCCAATACTTGGGCTTTGATCGCCATCCTTGGTCTATAGGTGATATGAAACTCACTTAACTCAATGGACCATTTGAGGAGCCTTCCTGAGGTGTTAGGTCGTTGAAGGATTTATTTCAAAGGCTGATCAGTCAATACAATAATAGAATGTGCCTATAAATAATGGTGAAGCTTTCTGACAGCGAGCTTTTCAACTTTCAGGTATCTAATCTCAGCTCTCATAAGGACTTTGCTAATATAGTACACTGGTTTCTGAACTTTGTCTTCTTCTCGGATAAGCACTGCACTTATTGTTGTTAGCGAGATGGATAAATATAAAATGAGCTCCTTGCCTTCAGTAGGAAATGTTAGCGAAGGTGGCAACCCAAGATACTCCTTCAATTGTTAGAACACTACCTCGGATTTGTTTGTCCATTGGAAAGCTTTATTTTTTCTCAAATTTTTAAAGAATTGTAAGCACATGTCAACTGATTTGGAGATGAATCTGTTAAGGGGGGTTACTCGTCTAGTCAATTCCTACACCTCGTGAATGTTTCTAGGCGAGCTCATTGTATGTAATGCTTGGATCTGATCAGGGTTTGCCTCAATCCCACACTTGGTCACCAAGAAGCCAAGGAAGTTTTTTGAGAATACATTGAAGATGCATTTTGAAGGGTTCAACATCATTCGATGCTTCCGCAGGACGCCAAATGCTTCCTCTAGGTGAGCGATGTGATCAGTAGCTTTGAGGCTCTTGACGAGCATGTCATCTATGTTTTTTTCCATCGTCTTCTCTATCATCTCCTTAAACATCTTATTGACCAATCTCTGGTACGTCGCCTCCACGTTCTTCAACCCAAAATGCATGACTTTGTAGCAATATAACCATCTCTCTATGATAAAAGAAGTCTTATCCACGTTATGTGAATGCATTTTGATCTAATGATACTCTGAGAAGGCGTCCATGAAACTCAGAAGTTCATGTTTGGAGGTTATATCAACGATCAAGTCAATTTTTGACAAAGAAAAACTGTCTTTCGGGTAAGCCTTATTAAGGTCAGTAAAGTCAACACACACTCTCCACTTCCCCCTTTTGGGGGTGACAACAACGTTGGCAAGCCAATCTGGGTAGTTAACTTTCCTGATGGCATTGGCTTTGATGAGCTTAGCCACCTCTTCTTCTATGACTTCAAGGCACTCATGGGCGAACTTTTTTCTCTTTTGGCGAATTGGAGAATGGTTGGGATCTATGAACAGCTTATGAACGGTGACATGAGGATGAATGCATGGTACGTCGCCTTGTGACCATGCAAAGACATCATAGTTTTTCTTCAAAAATTCCACCGAAGCAGTTCGTAGCTCCTTAGTCAGCTCAGTTCCGATCATAACATGGCGATCTAGATAGTCAGGATGTATAAAGATTGGAATGACTTCTTCTAAAGGCTTGGTGTTTTCTGTCTCCCTTGGATCATCAAGGGTAATTTCTTCTACCTCGCCTCTCAATGCCTCCATCTCGGCATCGTTGATCTGTAATTGCTATTAAGCACTTAGTTTTGAAGAAGATTCAGCCCTCATGACCGAGATGAACCATTGTCTGGCCACCTTTTGGTCGCCCCTTACCTTGCCTACCCCTGTCGAAGTCGGAAACTTCATCATCAGGTGATAAGTTGATGTGATGGCCCTAATTCCTCCCAACATTGGAAAACTTAAGATCGCATTATAAGGCGAAAGGCAGTCCACCACAATGAAATCTTGCCATATAATGGCCTGGTGGGGCTCTAGCACTAAGGTCACTGGCAACTTGATCCATCCGAGAGGATGTGTCATGTTTCCTCCAAATTCAACCAATGGGGAGTGAAATTGATGTAGCTCATATCGCACAATCTTCATCTTGTCAAATGCCGAGATGAACAAGATGTCCGTAGAGCTCCCATTGTCAACCAAAATCCTCTACACATTGAAATTGGCGATGGTAGTAGAGATGACCAAGGCATCATCATGAAGGAGATGCAAGCCTCTCAGTTCATCATTGGTAAAGGTAATGGGCTAGTGAGTTCTAGCTGCAGGCGAGGAGAGGTTGTAAACTTCTTCCTCGGCTCACCAACTAACACTTCTGGCGTGTCTCTTTCAGGTGGAGCTAGAGCATCCTCCTAATCCAAATCCACCATGGATCACTTGTATATCTCCTATCGTGGGTCTGTTGTCGCCATACCTCTTATCAGACGAGTAGTGTTGGGGGCGATTAGCAATGTACTTCATCAGATACCCCCTCTTAATTAGGTCGGTTATCGGTTCCTTTAGTTGGAAATAATCCTCAGTGTTGTGCCCGTGGTCTCTATGAAATTCACAATATTTGTTTTTGTTTCTCTTATTGGGGTTGATCTTTATTTTTTCAAGCCACTTTATGAATTCTTTGTGCTTGATCTCTGTGAGCACCTAGGCGATGGGAACGTTGAGGGGCGGTAATATCAGGTCGGGTCGACGAGGTGGAGTACGAGGACGCCTGTCGTTATTTCTCCTTCTTGAGTCTTGGTCTGACCTCTTGATCTTCACCTCATCCCTATAGTCAGATCGCCTGATATCAGACTCCTTTCTTTTATGATCATCCCTTCCTCGCCTCCTTTGCTTGGCCTCGGCTAACTCCTCTACTACAATAAACTTGTCAATTTTGCTCTAGAGAGTTGACAAGGTCTCAGGGACATTATTGGAGAGGAAGTCAAAAAGAGGGCCCGGGAGAAGTCCCTTCATCATGGCCATGATTACCACTTTATCACTGGGGTCTTCTACTTCTAAAATAGCCTAGTTGAATCGTTTAACATAGTCCTTCAAGCTCTCACTCTCCTTCTGGTGAATAGTGAAGAGGTGGGAGGTATTTTTTTGCCTGACCCAACAGCTAATAAAATTGGCGACAAAGAGCCTGCTCAGATCGCCCAATGAGTCGATGGTTCCAGGAGATAGCTTTTAAATCATGACCTCGTCGAACCTTTCAAGGTCGCTGAGAAGGCTTTACACATTACCTCGTCTGAGTATCCCTAGAGCGTCATCAGGTTCCTGTACGAGTCCAGGTTGTCCATCGGATCAATCTTCCCTTCATATATCCTGAGCTGGGACGGTAGCTTGAACTTAGATGAAACCTTGGTCCTTATTACTCTATCTGTGAATGGAGGTTCTATCTGTTGTACTAAGGTATCCACAGTAACTAGTGCATTCGCACCTGTGTTGATGGAGTCAATCTTAGCATCCAGATCCCTGATCTTTTGAGTAGTGGACTCTTCTTGGTGCATGGTCATTACGGCGAGGTGACCTTCCTCTTCTTCTAGTCTCATCGCCTTCTACTTCATAAGTTCGGCTCGACAATTTAGATTCCGACACAATAGGGCTTATTTCTCGCCTAAATCATACGCTTGGTGATCGGGGTCGGCAATTTCTATCGTATCAAGGAAAATAATTGGGCTCATCCTCATCATTAATACGGACTGCTTTTCAGATTCAAATTCAAATTTTTACCCCATGAACAAAACGTGTGGCACAACCGGCAATCGTGGTAAAACAACAGATGCAACTGTTGATAATAAATAACACAAAAAATCTTTGATCTCTGTGAATGACAAATACGCAAATATGCGCAAAACCTAACTGCACGACTAGAATCAGGTATCCTCAACCAGGGAATGAAATACAAAACCCGGAAATGTAGTGGTGATGTCCCTGTTTAAAAAACAAAGTAAGGAAATGTAGCAAGCTCACTCACTACCTATAGAAATGTTGCAAATTCATAGGTAGTAGTAACTTAATACATCAAATGACAAGAAGTAGTAATAAGTCATTTTGTAGTTGAGAAGAATCTCACTTATATATATATAAACACGTGCTACATTTAGGGTAGGTTGTAATTCACACACTTTTGAACACTATTTACTCATACACCCTATATTTTCCCAGCTACGCTCTTATCTGATTAAGGGAGGGAGTGCTTCTGCCTCGTATACTTCCCAACCAAAAAACCTTTTGAATGAGTCAATGTATACATTGAGTTATATCAACCATAAATTAGGGGGCAAGAGAAAAAAGAAAAGAAAATCTTTAGATATTAAGCTAAAAAGAACGGGAAAAAGAATGATAGTACTATATGCTTGCAACTTACTTGAGGTATTGAAGGTTCATGTTCTTCAGAAGGGATGAATGTCGCATAACAAGACTTCTCCAGTCTTCCTTGTCTATCTTTCCAATTCCCATCATGTTTTGTATCTGCTTCCTTCCTCAAAAGTCTTAAACATCGCCCAAAACACAACAAATTATTTTCATGTGATATGCAAGAAAACATTATTAATAATATGATCATATGTATGCTAAAACCAATGCAACACAAATTAAAGATCAACTGCTGAAGAATGACATGAGACAAATAACACAATTTTATAGAGTTAATTACCTACTACGTCTAGTAGATACATTAATAGTGTATTCACATGGAACATTTCTCCCTAGTTTGACTGCTTAATTTTAGAAAAGGATTGTATAATTAGGGCTCAGGTACAGGGATCACCTTGTCAATGATACTCTATATAACATCATCTGAAAGATTCATACCTGATTCAGAAAGAGTCGCCACAACCATTTGCTTCAGCTATATTGCACAAGTCAATTACAAATCTAAAACAATAAAAAAAATAGCGGCTACCCACATACATAAACTGTACTACTACGCATAAACTCACGTTTATTGGCGTTTAAACCTAAAAAACTGTGCGGTGGGAGGGGTGGGGGAACAAATAAGAAAACTATTAAACCAAATGTCTTAAGTATTCGACCAGCATCTGCCACAAACTAAAACTACATTTACATATGGTACAGTTTATGTGTTGAATTACGACTGTTTTCGTTATTGTACTCACTCAAATATAAATACAAATTATTCTAACACAAAGAACAACACAAATGAGATTGATATTACATGTATATAGGCATACTATGCTGCTCAAATAATTGGCCAGTACTAATTGGCATTTCCCGGATATTAATGACCACTGAAAGTCCATAATGGTCTAATGTTTTTTCTGAATTATTTCCCTCTTTAACCCATTTACTTTTTCATTTTATATTTGTTGCAAAGGAAAATCTCCACAAAACAAGAAGAAAAAATGCAAAAGATTGTTTTGTCTACTCACACCCACACACCCACAGTTCCTTGTTTTTGACAGTTCCAACCCAGCAATGATTAAATATAGCATAGCAGAAAGTTTAAGAATATAAACCCCACCAAACCAAATACAACTAGTTAATGTGATGGATTAAGTTGATTGTTTTCTGTATACACACACACACACACACACACGAATTTTGCCCCATAGCTCTCTTTCATGGAATCTTAAACTCATCAAAAAAGGGTCAAGGCAATCTTGAAGGATATCAGTAAGTTCGTTGTAATTCAAAAGCACAAGAATTATTTCCTTTTCCTTTGGAATACCTTAACAATCATTTCAGAAGTGTTTATAAAATCATTTCATCAAGCCAATTGTTAAATCCAGCATTCATCTCTGCATAAAATTAATATTAAGTAGAAATGACCCATTTGCCATTTACATCATAATGCCAAAGCGACCAACAAAATTGGGGAAAAGAAGTCAATAATCTAGATAAAAAGTGAGTAGCAAACAAATTGTTATAAGTTGTACTCCTATAAATGGCACCAGTTACTCAAACTACACTTGGATAATAATAATAGATGAGTCCAGATTACCTTCCGTACCATTCTATCTTCAATTTGGCTCTGAAAGATTCTGCAAGTTTTGACATTTTAAAATATACAGTTTTAAACTTCATCAGAAACTCAAACATTATCTGTGTTTTGGAAAACGTGATAAATTTATTACCAATAGAGTTGCGATCTCACTTGACGTTGAAACTAAATATAAAGCCCAATCAGCTTGTGGTATTAAGGTTTCTATTTTATCCAATGTCAATGCAATACAAAATGGTTCACAAAAC
>BRYE01000023.1:8183398-8188398 GCA_030159115.1 Actinidia arguta var. hypoleuca
TATCTTAAAATCAAGCCTTCATTTTAACCATAACATGGTAGATCTATTTATACTATTTAGAGTGGTTACATTTCTTTAATCTCGAGCTTAAGCTTCCAACAATGGCTTCTCCAAGCTTAGGTGAAGTGCTCAAGGCTTTCCCTTTTCTCTTTCTTCCTTTCTTTCCTTCTCCTTCTTCTTTTCTCTTCTCTTCTCTTCTCTTTCTCTCTTTTCACTCTTTCTCTCTGGCTGTACGTGTGGGTGTGGGTGTGTATTTGTTGAGACACATGAGAAATAATCCCATGTGGCTCCCCTCTTTTTAATCTAGTGTTCCCTTTTTATTTTTCATTTTATACTATTGGCGTTCGAATGCCCTTCTTAGCATTCGAACTCTTAAGAAGAAAATATAAAATGGAGATACTAAGAATATGAAATCTGCCACAGGCGTTAGCGTTCGAACACTCTCTTTAACGTTCGAACTGTAAGAAGGATTCAAGGTTAGCGTTCGAACGCTCCTCCTAGCGTTCGAACTCTAAGAACAAAACTGGACAGAAATAGAACTTTAGTTTTAAGGATTCTTAGCTTAGATTTGATTCTTCTAACTTAATACTTAATCTCATTAATCGACGTACGGATTATGATTTATGTATTTAACGAATTTAAGGGATTCGGGGTGTTACAATTTTGAGTAAGGAGATACAACTTTCTAGCCACTATATGAAGTTAAATAATGGAAAAGTGGTGAAGTTGAATAATCGAAAAGTGGGCCCTTATGAAGTCTTAAGCAAGATTAATGATAATGCCTAACAAGTCGAGTTGCCTTCCCATCTAGGCATCTCTATTGTCTTCAATGTTCAATATCATGTGCCTTATGTTTTAGGTGATTCGTGGGTTGCGGTTGCAACCATTAGCTATAAATAAGAAACTAGAGGCCTTGTAATGGGTTGTTGACGTTTTATAGATGAATGAAATTGAGTTTTGGCTCTCTAAAACCCTAGATCTCTAGAGTTGTATTCCAATTGCATTTGGATGCATCATATAAAGAGAGAGAGAAGGGGGGATAGAGGAGAGAGAAAATAACAGATAATAATTTAACAAGTTGTTAGATTGATAACTATGAACCTGGACAGTGCTCTCTCTCTCTCTATATATATATATATATATGTATATATATATATATGTATATATATATATGTATATATATATATATATGTATATATATATATAAGTACAGTATAAAATGAGAATACGAGTTCTAATCTATTGGTGGTGTGAATTTTCGTGGGCATTCTATTGCTCAAAACACACTCAAACCCTCGATCTATTGGCACTCGGACCCTCGATCTATTGAAGCTTCAACCCATCTCTCTTTATCCTCTTTGTTAGGTTTTTAGATTGGCTAATTCTAAACAAAAAAACTTTGGGTGTAATTCCAATAAATTAGGATAGTGTCCCCGGCTATAGGAATGAAATGTGGTGCAAAAGAATGAAAATTACAGCAGATGATTCGAACCTGGTTCGAACTCAGAATGCGTTTGAACCCATGTGTTTGAACTACTAACGTTTGAACCCAACTCTGGTGCGCTCGAACCCTTTTCACAGAATCTGACAGATTGAAAAGTTATGATCCTATACAACTTGGGATCCTATCTACTTTGGAGAAGAACTCGAGATTGACTCTAAAGTAATTCATATTACTATATATACATGTCTCTCAAGACTTGGAGATATATATGAGATATATTGGGGATGTATTGGTGATACATACATATATACTTAAGAGTTTTCATGGTGGATAATTGTTATTAAAGTGTAAAATTCACAATACAACACACAACAGCATGCTAGGCTTTGGAAAGCATCCTTAGTCAAGCAACAGGCCCTTGAAAGGCGTTCAAAGCACGAAAAAGTCTTTGGAAGGCATCCAAAGCAAGCAAGGCGACTATTTCACGGGGAACGGTGAATCGTGGGTTCTTACGAGTAAGATTCAGAGGCTATACCAAAGTTGAAGGCGTCAATGGGTTAGTTGTAAGTAGAGTCTTGTAACTGTTCATTGATATAGTAGATAGCTTAGCAAGGGCAAGCGGCCCCGTTTTTTTTTTTTCGGTTTGGATTTTTCACGTAAAAATCTTATGTTTCGTGCTCTTTGTCTCTTCACCTTTTTTTATGTGATTGCTCTTTATTTTTTATGCAAATCTAAGTATTCGAATGCAAATGATTTTTTTTTACTTGGTATCAAAGCGGGTTCACTAATTTTTAAAACTACTATTTTCAAAATCTTTCGAGTGAGATCCTGAATTTTTCGGATACATGGATCTATTAAGAGAGGGACACTCCACAATGAGACCATCGATTTTTAAACCTGAATTGTCAAAATTCTTGTTAATATATTTTGAAAAACTCTTTTGAAATCTGGAAACTTCAAAAACAATAAGTTTCTAAAAAATAATAGCAATAAATCTATAAGAAAAACTAAATGTTATGAATGCCAAGGAATATGTCATATTGCCTCTGAATGTCCTAATAAATTGAAGAAAAAGGGAAAAGTTATGCAGGTTACTTGGGATGATTCAAATGAATCAGATCTATCTGGTGGTAAAGAAGATTCAGGTAATTATATGGCTTTTGTTACATCTGTTGACTGTTCATATGTTCTCATGAAAATAGAATCTGAACCCAAGGGATCAATGTCTGAACTAAAAGGTAATAATTCTGTGTACAATAATGCTAATAGTGATGTTAATGAGGATGTTCCAAGTAGTCTTGATTCCACTTTTGATCCAATAGTAGAATCATTAAATGCAGAGATTAATGTTTTAAAAATTAAAATGGCTAGTCGTGGTAAAATTAATCAAGGGTTCGCCATCAATCTAAAAAAGTGTGAAAAAGAAAAATCTGATTCAGTTAAACAGGTTGATGATTGCTAAATCTTGATTAATCAATTGAAAGTTGACAAGAACATCTTGAATGAAAAAATATTAAATTCTGATGTCTTGGTGCAAGATCTTGGAGAGAAAAATAAGGTTATTGAAAGGAAGGTTGTTGAATTAACAACTGAATTATTTGAAACCAAGAAAACTTTCAAAATCTTGAATTCAAGCACCAAGAAATTTGATCATATATGGAACATTCAAAAATCAGCACATGACAAGAAGGGGTAGATACGGGGAAACAACAAAGATCCACAAGATTAAATTTGTTCCAGCAACACAAGGGAGTACCACAACAATTAAAGTAAAAAATTCAAAGAATACACAAGTGGGTAAATAGGTAAAACTACAAAGGTATGTCCCTCCCAATTCTGGTAATTCTGTTCTATAGGGTTCGAACGCCAACAAACTCTGGGTTTGAACGCTAGACAGAACAGTCCGTATAATCCTAGATTTGTTCCTGTCTGTCATCATTGTGGGATTGTAAGACATATCAGGCCTAAATGCAATATGCTCCAAAAAAACTACAAAATCATTCATGTATGCATATTCTAGGAAGCCTAAAAATAATTTTCATATTCAAATCAAAGAATTATATGTTCAATTAAATGATCTAAAACACCATGCTTCTAAAAGACAAAAAAAAAATTAAGGTTGTTTGGATTAAAAAAAATCTAATTTGAATGCATTACATACCCCTATAGAACTTGTAGGGGTAGACTTTTAAGAATAAAAATTTGTATACGTAGCATAGGATGATTCTTGATGATTATTTGTTTTTCTTATGGCTATGATCATATTATTAGTTGTATTTTTTTTAGGAAATAAAAAATAAAAAATTAAAATTTTTTTTTTGTCTTCCATAATTTATTGGATATGGTACCTTGAAAATTTGAATTTGTTAGGATACGTTTCATGACATAATTTTTAAATTTTTTCACCTTTATATACATTGTGATTAAAGTTGAACCATATGTCATGCTTTACATTGAGCACACTTGGTGCGCTGAATATGACTTGAACGTGTATTGTGATTTATGTTAGTTTGGATTATTTTCACGTTCCTTGAGTCATTCTTATTCTAGATTGACCATATATTGTGTATATCATTATTTCAAATTAGAAAAAAAATATGCATGTTGAAAAAGAGCTACCTATGAACATCAGTATCATGCATCATAGAATGAAAGCATCCAAACGATTGCAATAATATATATATATATATATATATATATATATATATATATATATATATATATATATATATATATATAAAGAAGCATATTCAAAAGAATAATAAAATATCAATTCCTAAATGCCTGTGTATATCATTGAGGGGGAGTTTACTCCATTACACAATTGGTTTGACGTTTAGAATTTTGATAGACTCGGAATTTGAATAATTTTATTAACTCTTATCTCTGCTGGTGTCTTGTCATGTCCATTGCATTTTTTGAGTTCACCGAGAACACATTACATGCATATGGCTGGATATTTGCACCTTGGTATAAAGTTGTTAAAATCTTTACATTATGGAATGTAAAATTTTAGCCTAACCAATTGTTAGTTTCATGTGGTCATATATATCCTATTGATTATGTGTCTATTAGTCATTTTTTTTAAGTGGACTCTTTGGGTTTATTTTAAATGATCAAATAAAATCTATCCCCATTATATTTCTTTTGATTTTCATTCTTATGAGGATATCTAGTTGGATTTTATTGGACATCATCTTCCATCTATTGATTTTGAGGTGTCATTTTATTGACCTCATTTACCATCATGTTTACTTTGTCAATTCATAAGAAAAAGGGGGAGAGGAAATCATGTGAGGGGAGAGATATGAGAGATAACCATAAGGAGAGTAATTTTATTTTATTTTTACATATACATATTCCACACATGCGTTTGATATATTTACTTGAGAGGTGATCATATTATAAGATTGACATATTTGCAAGTACTGTTTGAAGACCCGGCCTAATTCATTGTCTATAGCTCAAGTATTGTCGAGTCATTATTTTTCTGTATTTTTTTATTTTTTGTGTTTTATTATAGAATTGCCAAAGAAGGAGATTGTCAGGTTTTTAG
>BRYE01000023.1:8215898-8228398 GCA_030159115.1 Actinidia arguta var. hypoleuca
GGTAAAAATAATTGTTTAAATAATTTTTCGTCCTTAACGGATTGACTTGGCCATACTATAATTTTTGTCACAGTATTGATATATATCGTAACAATAGTAAAAAGGTTATTCATAGTTTCACTAATTAAAAAAAATTATTCATAGTAAAATTATTCATAGTAAAAAGGTTATTCATAGTAAAATTGGAAGGGTAATTAGTAGACTAGTAGCAGAGCATCTATAAATTGGGCATGTGAGCTTTTTGACCTCAAAAGTTTAATACTATTGACTTCGTTAATTGTTGTTTTTTGAATTAAGACCTAATAATTATTCCTTTTGCTTGAAAGTGAGTGAAATACTCACTCTTTCTGGTGGACCCATACTGCAACATTTTTCTACTATCATCATTTTAGAAATTGGAGGTCAGAATCCCATTGGTTTAGGGTGGACGGCTACTAATCAAAGTCGAAGTACGAGTATGTTGAAACTTAGTTTTTGTATGTTCTGGTCACTGGTTGAGTGTTCCACAATGGTATACTGGTTAAAAAAAAAAATCCTTACTGATGAGGAATATATTCCCACATACTTAATCATGTCACCACATTGGTCATAAAACTGCTCTCCATCGAGGAAAGGTCACATCGCCAGTGTCTATCATAGTCGCCACTTATCATGCCCAAGCTTCCTTACATCACCCATTTCATCCTAGTATCCCAAATCGCCAAATCGTGTTAAGCAGCCTACCTCGCCAATTTCTTTAGACCAAGGTGAACATGAGACATCCTCTACTAATCTCCTACGGTTGCGGTACTGTTTTCATCTAGCATTCACCACTTTTTGCACCGTAATCCTCGGATACGGCTTCCTTATTTGATTGTCCGATGATTACGCCACGATCTTCTCACACGTTTGTGAAATCTCCATCTATAAAAGGCCGCTCACCAACCACCAGAAGGAGGTAACTAGAATCTCACTTCTCAAGCTATTACTGCATTAAGTTTTTGTGTTGTCTAGCAAGTTCACCCCGACTGGTGATATTTGCTTTCATGCACCGGTTACCGAGGCCGATACCGAGTTCAATACTCAGGTCATAACTGAGCAATTTTGACTGTTGGTTACTCTTATCAAATTTCAACAACAGTTTGGCACCGTCTGTGGGAACGATTGCTTTATAAACTCTATGCACCTGCGTAATCGCCTACTATCTAGACAAAGTACCAGCAAACCTTTGGATACTAGTGCACCTCCAATGGCGAGCGCAGGTCAAGCTCTAAATCTCGATGGCATTCATCGTGAGATGCACAACATCTATGAGCAAATTAGGATAATAAATGAGATAAATGTGCTTCTGGTGCAACACCTTATCACGAATAATCAGCCTCCTACCATCGCACCAATCCTCGAAGATACTAACCAATCGTGCCATTCTCACCAATCGGGCGAAGCATCCAAAGAGAACAAGATCAATGACAAGAACATTTGTGCAAGGAAAGTTTAGAAGGAAAAAAAATTGAAAAAAAAAACAAAATCCACCCAAACTACCTCAATAGCAGACGGAAACACCACCATCCCACCAATGATGCTAAGATCCGTAAGATACGTGCCGTTAACGGGAATTTCCTCTAGAACTTATGCACCAAAGTCCATAAGCACAAGATGTATGACAAGCAAACTGATTACCAACAAGCACCTTCTCTTTAGCAGCAATTGCACACCTGCTGGAATTGTTGACAGCCATGGTGGAAAAATTGGCAACAAAGGGTTGATAAAGGTAAGTAGAGTCTAAGAAGCACGAATATGGAGTAATGGACACGGGACACGGAAACAACATGACACAAACACGTGGACATGCAGTTTTTCTAAAAATTACGACACGAAAACGTCAGGAACACACTGAATAAAATATATCAAATATATATTTTTATAGAATAAATAAAATAAAATAAGAAACATGTTAAAAAGAAAGGCATTGTAGCTTAGATTTTGAATCACCTCATAAAATGTATTGGACTAAAAAATACAATGAATTTATTATAACAAAAAGAAACGAGCATTTTATCCCCACGTTTGAATAATAAGCACAACCCAATATGAATTTAACCGAATTGCAAAGTCTTTTTCTTGGTTACATAAGCCACTCATGACTTCTACCTTATACATTTTCTCCAAGAAGCATATATGGACAAGGATATAGCCACAAATATGCATGTCTAGAGAGAGGACACGTATCCGTGAAGAGTCTCCAACGTGTCTGATGAACCAAAAGATAATACAAAAACGAATACGTCAGTGTTTGAAGTGTCAGTGTCCTACATGTGTCGGACACAGATACTACGACTAATTTGAAGTGTTCGTACTTCATAGAGTAAAGTTGATATGTACAAAAAGTATATAGCGTATAGTCTGAAACAAAGCAACCTCAGTTGTAGCCAAAAGAACACCTGAAATTACTTTGTTTAGAACTCCAATGTACCGAATCCTAGCTGATTTCAAGATCACAAGCATACGAATCACTTGCTCGGTTATCCCACTGGATCCCAAAACTGCCAATGTGCTCACATACAATTACTAATATCCAAAAGATAAAGCATCTAAACCAACTTTGGAACCCATTTTTATTCTAACCATAAACCTTTGATGTCTTTTGGAGAAGAACAACTGAAACCAAGGCATCACTAATATTGACAAGCATATTAAGGTTAGCTTTTAATAAAGTGACTCGTGCATAGTGTTATAAAAAACGGTGCCTAGGCGCTAGGCCCCCGACCATCTGGTTACCACCTATCGCTTTTTGGGACCTAGTTTCTAATTTTTATGTATTTCAAAGATCTAAATTGTCATTTATATCTTCCTCTTAGTATTATTCAACATTATACAGTTGAACCCTACTATTCTAATGTCATTTCTTTCTTAGAATTTGATATTTGGTTATTTATTATTATTTTTAATAAATATTAATTCTCTAAATAAGTAAATAATAATAAAACTGTTTAGGCTGCCCGCTTACCGCCTAACACTTTTTAGAACACTGCTAGTGCTATTAATATGTCTCAAAGGCGGAATGTGCCTTGTTGCTCATCGAGCGTGCTTGTGGGTTACAATTGCCTGACAACAGCTTCACATTGGCCATGGATGTTGCAAAACATGTTTTTCTGTACTGCTAATATGGTTTGAGTATGCAAAGGCTCAGACCAAAAATGGACAAGAGTATGCTGAATTCTTCTCAACGGAATCTAACATGGCATTGCCCACTGTCTAGGTTGTAGATATTCTTCAAGTAAATTGTAGATATTGCAGAGCAAATATAATTTCAGGGCAAGACCTGCGTTGGCTATGTAGCAATCAAGACATACTAGAGTACCATTTGAGAGGGTGGTTTGGTTGGGCTCTGGTGGAGCGGCCACCGGCTCCTGTTGTGGTGGCAGAATATGGTTCTTGATGAAAGAAGCATTTTCTTGATGAGATGCACTGGGATCCCAGAAGGAAGCTGATCAAAACAAAATTTGCAATGGGAAGGTGAAAGAGCCATAACTAGGTTCGGGAACAAGCTCTATTGAGTGAAAGCCTGCACTCTAAACCTGCCTTTGGAACAGTCGCTTCAATCTTTTTCTTCCAAGAAAGAGAAATCCGTCAATAAATGACGAACTCCATTATACAAATGATAGGACAGGGCTAAGCCAGTAATCTCGACGGAGATTAGGATGAGCTTTGATGAATAAAATAAGTCTAGGTTTCTTCAAGTAAATTGTTGATCTGCAGGGGTTAGGCTTTGAAATTGCGACAGAGGTGATGTCCCGTGGAAGATTGTTCGACATCACCAACAAGGCTTTTGTCTAAAGGAAGAGGCGAGCACACAGAGAGTATCCATTACCAACCTCCAGTTTGTCATTTGTGGATACCTAGAGGGGACTCGCTCACTTTTCCAATCAAATTAACATGAGTAGGGACTCTTTCTCTTTTCACTTCATTATCAGATTAGGTACAAAGACACTATTTATAGTTTTCAGTTTGAATGAATGACACATAATCACATCACAATAAGAATACTGAATATTAGGCTTCTAGAAAAATTAATAGTCTTTTGTATCAGTCAAAACATGTTTAACGATTTTCAGTAGGTATTTTATGCACTGATGGCAGAGATTGAGGAGCCGAATAGGTCACTCTCTGGAGACAACATGCACCTTTGGCAGAATATTTCCAGTGCAGCAGATCAATATTATGCATGCTGTCTCCGGAATAAAAGCAGCCTAGCCACCTTGCTGTGTAGCCTTACAAGTCCACACGACTTGCAGGGTGTGAAACTCTATACTATTGTTGTGGGCTAGGAAGCACGGATACTCCAAAGTGCCATTTGCATGTCGGACACTCTTGGGCATGGACACATGGTGGAACGTGTCGTACACGCTATGTGGAGTGTCCTATATTTTTTATTTTTTTCTGAACGGGGGACCACACGGGGGACCACACAGAGGATCCATAATAAAATAGTCCCCATACAATCACAATGAGCGGTAAGCTAGGGTCACCAGGAATATTCCCCATCCCGCAACAATCTCAATAAAATAGTCTCCTCAAAATAATGGGCTCGCAAAATGAGAATCCGACAAGTACAAAATCAAAGTATAACATAACATATGACAATAAACAAGTCTCAAGTGTGGGTATCAAAAGTAAATGGGTAATAAATCGAGATCTCTACTAAGATGGGATCAAGAAGAAAAAAGAAAGACCAATAAAGGAATAGAATAAAGAAGACGAAGACATGCGAAACCACTCATCTAAAAACCTATTAATGCAACTCAAATCCAATGATGGTAAAAAACCTATTAAACCAGTAGTTACCCCAAATCACATAAAGATGACAGAAAAGTGCTATTAATAAACAATACCAAACTATTTGAAAGAGGGTCAACACTCACTGAAATGCCCGATATCTTTATTCATCTCGTACACCCTCACTACCCATATCCAGTAGAATAAAACTCATGAGTAAGCTCACACCAGGCACTCTCACACCTTCGCCAATGAAATTCTCTCACCACTTACGCCATCATAAGCCACACTCACCCAGCACACTAATTCTGAGTCATTATCACAGCTAAAACCAAAATCAGAATAATGCTGTCAAATAAATAGACCAAGACCGTCATATGAATATGTCGTGGTGCAATGACAACATGCTGAATTTCCACGATAATTGGGGGTCAAGTTTTACTGTTGATCTTTTACAGGTCATAACTCTCTGGCATGAATCCAGTCAAAAGTACCTAAAAAATGAAATCTACACATTGCTAAACCTAAGGGAGGTCGTTCCTAGCAGCAAGGAATCCACCAGATTGTGCAAAAAAACTATGGTGCATCATAGCAATCATGGAAGCAACCGCAATACATCAAACTCCATCTTATATTCTCCAATTAAATGGACCCGTAGGTCTCTCTCTATAAAACCACCAAATACTCTTATTTCCTCCATTCTTTTACCTTTTATTTTCTATTGTATTGATCATATCTATTTTAACATATTAGGGCACGTAAATGCTCAATATTACCCTTGTATCTCTAATCAAAATATTACAAAATCTCAAAATTAGTAATCTAAATGTCGAAACCTAAAGATATAATTCCCAATTTAACAACAGCCATACCTCTAAATTCAAAAGGCCATCGTCCCCCAGTATGACACCAAAGCAACATTCTGTCTAAAAAAAATAGAAACACCATCACGACAATTTGCATCCGTTTCTAAATAGCTTCTCAAAACGTCAATCCATCTGTCATACAATAAAACACTAAGTAAGATGCAACTATAACACAATGAAGTTAGAAGCGTTCACGCATTCCTACAAGACTGAGGAAAACTGCACCTCCACTAATTACATAATGCAGTACAAATCATAATGCAATACAAAGCGTGTCCAAACCTAAACATAAGCTCTACCCAACATGTACCTTCAGCAGCAGCAAGAAGAAATAAAATGAATGCATCACACAGTAAAACCATAAACATCAACATTTAACTCATTGAGAGAGAGAACGCCGCAGAAGGAAAAACCCTCTAGAAGAACCCTACCAGACAGTTTCTATTTGTATAGCCTAACTATACAGATAACTTATCTACCCTCCTCACACTAAAACTATCAAAATTACACATTTAATTTTGTAAAATATAAATTGCTCCCAAATTCCCATGATAACAGAATAATCTCAATTTAAATATACGCATTAAAATATTTATTAAAGGATTTAAGTACAAACAAAAGAATCGGGGCATTATAATCTTCCCACCTTTTAAAACAAAATTCATCCTCGAAATTTAAAAGCACATTTAAATAATTAACTAACACGGAAACATGGGTTACAAAAACTTACCTTTGCATCTCCCGACACCCTATAAATACTAATCAATCATTCCTCCAAACCACAAATATTCACCTCTACAATGCAAACCCAATACTTATCCATCTCCCAACACGTTGAATGTTGATATATCATAAATTCTACATCTAAAAAACCACATTCATTTCAACTGTTGTCCAACTCTACCAATCATATACCCGTACTAATGAATAGAACCCATTAACTCACTAAAGTAATTACACATCTAATACCCCCACTGAGATGCATAAAAGGTTACCAAAAATGCCAGTTACAATAGCTAATGCACCAGCCGAGTTAACATCTCGAATTATCATCGCCCAAAAATAGGATGTGAGACCATAAATCAACATTGTTCAAAGTCTATCCAACAATAAAACTGACTCCCTAACAAGTCTAGTGTAACCTAATAATACTCTCAACCAAGATTACAAAAAGGTAGCGCCGATAGTAAATAAAACTCAACAGCACAATATCAATCAAACTCATACCACAAATCGCATCTCCTATTTATGACTAGATAAAGAGAGAATCAAATCAACAAGATATATCTATAACATCATACAACCTCAACAACATAACTAACCCAATTGTGAAAGTCAAAACAGTTAACTACAACTATCACACTTAAAAATATACTTAATTCCAAGACAACGATTTGTCTCCCAAAACGTAAACCTAATCTCATCTTTCTCAAAAACTCTGAAGTCCTCGTGTCAATCCCTCAAATGAGGCAGTAAACCTCAAAATTAGTGTCTTTCACACATATCACCTGATTAGAGCACAAACTATATGTAGGACCTTCCAAAAGAAACCTTAACCACTAGCAAAGTAAGAAGTAATTGACTCCAAGTATGGTCATATATCCCCCCTAATTTATTAGATAAGCCACAAAGATAGCAAAATTGGAAATGATTGAACCATTAAAGAAAAGCCGTCCTCACTCCCATGTCAAGCCATCAAGTATCTCCCAAGAAGAAATACACATATATACTGTCTGATTGTATTACTCCAAAAATAAAATTGATACCAACAGTAATATCACAGATTTTCAAATCATCAATCAAAAAACAAAATTGATTCCTTGACATATTAGAGCACTTAAATACTCAATAGTACCGTTGTCTCTCTAATCTAAATTTTAATGAGTCTCCAAAACCGTGGTCGAATTTCAAAATTTAAATATATAACTTCCAATTTAAGAACAGCCGTACCTCTAAATTCCAAAGGACAGAGTCAAATAACCCACACACAGGAATAATTTCGTTGGACTTCCATAATAAAATGGTCCCAATACAATCACAATGAGCGATAACCTAAGGCTACATTGAATATTCCCATCCCGCAACAGTCTCAACATAATAATGGGTTCGCAAAATGAGAATCTGACAAGTATAAAATCAAAGTATAACGTATGCCAATAAATAAAGGTAATCGTGGCCAAGTGTGGATATCAAATGCAAATGGGCAATAAATAAAGATCTCTTAAGTACATAGAATCAAGAAGAAGAAAGAAGAAAGACCACTAAAGAGAGCAACACATGTTGTAAACCTAATCTCATCTTTCTTGTAAAGTCTGAAGTCCACATGTCAACCCATCAAATGAGGTAGTAATCCTCAAATTAGACCATTCCGCATAGACACGTGATTAGGACACAACTATACATAGATAGAGCCTTACAAAAACAAAAATCATAACCACTAGCAAAGTAAGAAGTCATTGACTCCAACTAACTCGTATGATCATATATCCCCAATCATTTATTGGTTAAGCCACAAACATAGCAAAATTTGAAATGATTGAACTATTAAAAAAGGCAGTCCTTACTCCCACATCAAGCCATCAAGTATCTTCCAACAAAAAATACATGTATATAGCTTGTCAAATACGTGATCCTATTACTCCAAATAAAACAAAATTGATACCAACTGTAACTTAACAACCAAGATTTTTCCATCATCAATCACATAAAACAAAATTGATTGTATCTCTTTTTACATATTAGGGCACTTAAATGCTCAATAGTACCATTATCTCTATAATCTAAATTTTACAAAGTCTCCAAACCTATAGAGATAACTGCCAATTTAATAACAGCCATACCTCTAAATTCCAAAGGCCACGGTACCTCAAAGTAACAATTTGTCCAAAAAAAATAGAAACACCATGACAACTAACTCCATCCGTGTAAATAGCCTCTCCAAACGTCAAGCCTACTATCATACAAACTAACACTAAGGTGTAAATACAATACATAATGAAGTTAGAAGTATTCTAGGACACCTGAACCAATTTTCTCTCATCTTTGATGCCAATTTTTCGGTATTCAAAACTCATCAATCATAAGATTCAAGAATGATAGGACATGATGGGGTTGTACGAAAGGTTCTAATGTGAGAGAGTGGTGACATTGGAAGGGAAAGAGTAGGCTGTAGCAGGGGGTTTACATGGATTTAAAAAGATAACATAATTATCTTAGATACATGTATAAATAGATCTTTATAAATACTTCCTTATATGAATAAAATAAGGTATTTATTCAATATATTTATTAATAGGAATATTACCTTCCATACACCAATAAACCTGGTGACTTGTGTCAAACTTATAATAGGGGTTAGGATATTTCAAATGGGAATCACTAAACCTGAGACCCCTATTTAACTAACCCTTAAAAATACACATCTAATTTCCTAAAATATGAAATTGGTCCAAAATTCCCAAGATAACAAGATTAATTTACATTTACATTTACATTAAAAGATTTAAGTACAAACAACAAAATGAGGTATTAAAATCTTCCCACCTTTCGAAACAAACTTCGTCCTCAAAATTTAAAAGCACATTTACATAATTAACTAACACGAAAACATCTGTTACAAAACCTTACCTTTGCATCTCCCGACGCCATATAAGATTCTAATGATTAGGATACTACTATATACGAAACAATCATTCCTAGAAGCCACAAACATTCACCTCTATAATGCAAATCCAACACTTATCCCACTCTCAACACGTTGAATGTTGATATATTATAAATTATACATCTAAAAAATCACATTTTTCCAACTATTATCCAACCCTACCAATCATATACCCATACTAATAATGAATAGAATAAATTAGCTCACTAAAGCAATTGCACAATAAAAAGGAATAGTGAATTCACCCGAGTTAATATCTAGAATTATCATCACACAAAAATAGGACGTGAGACCATAAACCAATATTGTTCAAAGTCAATATTCAACAACAATAACTGACCACGTAATGAATAAATCTAGTGTATCTTAATAAAGACCTCAAACATGACTAAAAAAAGGTGTCACCGATACTAAATGAAATTCAAAAGCATAATATCAATCAAATTGATATCACAAATCTCATCTCCTATTTAAGCCTAGATAAAGAGATAATCAAAACACAAAGAGATATCTATCAAATCATGCAACTTCAACAACATAATTAACCCACTTGTGAAAGTGAAAATTGTTACCTTACTTGCCTACAACAATCACTTAAAAATAAGCTAAATTCCAAAACAGTCGTCGCTCTCCCAAAAGTCAAACCTAATTTCATAAAGCCCTCATATCAACCCATCAAATTAGGTAGTAATCCTCAAAATTACTTCAAATTAGAGTATTCCACGTAGATCACGTGATTAGGACACAAACTATACATAGAGCCTTCCAAAACAAATCCTAAACATTAACAAAGTAAGAAGTCATTGACTCCAACTAACTCGTATGATTATATATCCCTAATAATTTATTGGACTAGCCACAAAGATAGAAATTTTGAAATGATTAAACCATTAAAAAGGCAGTACTTTAACCATTAAAAAGCAGTACTTACTTCCATGTCAAGTCGGCATCTCCCAAGAAATACACATAAATAGTTTGCCAAATATGTGAGCCTATTATTCCAAATAAAATAAAATTAATACCAACCATAAGGTAACCACCCACCCAGATGTTCACATCATCAATTGCATAAAACAAAATTAACCCCACATCTTTTTACATATTAGGGCACTTAAATGTTCAATATTACCCACCACTCTCTCTAATCCAATTTTACAAAGTCTCCAAAATCGAAATGTGAATTTCAAAACCTAAAAATATAATTCCCAATTTCACAAAAGCATACCTTTGAATTCCAAAGGCCAATGTGTACCTCAGTTTGACACCAAAGTAACAATTTGTATAAAATCATAGAAACAACACCATCACAACTATGCGCATTGGTTTCTCAATAGCTTATCCAAATGTCATACAAACTAATACTAACATGTAAATACAACATATAATGAAGTTAGAGGCGTTCCCACATTCCTAGAGGACTGGACCTCCACCAATAACATAATGCCATGCAAAGTGTGTCCAACACTAAACCAAGCTCTGACATGTCCCCAACATGTTCCTTCAACAGCAGCAAGAAGAAATAAAAAGAATACATAAGACAACGGTAAAAATATAAAGAACGTAAAGATCAACATTTACCTCGTTGAGACGAAGAACGCCGCAGAAGTTAAAAAAAACCGTAAGAACCTTACCCACTTCTCCTTCTATAACCTACCTGCATGGATAACCCAATCTACTCTCCATCCCACACTAAAACTCTCTAATCCGAGTTACTTTAACTTCCCCAATATCTATACACAATCTCCAAAATTACTCAATCTCTTAATTACCCGTGTGAGTTACCACCACCAAATCAAACCCTAATCACAAGACATACCTCCAAATATTCATAATTGTGAAACGATCCCAACAAATAGAAATACCACAAACTTATAAATGTAAACAAAGAGCATTGACAAACATTTTAGTTACAAGATTACGAAAATACATTTTATTAAAATTACACATTGAATTTTGTAAAATATAAAATTGCTCCCAAATTTACAAGATAGCACGAATAATCTCCATTTACATTTACGTATTAAAATATTTATTAAATGATTTAAGTACAAATAAAAAGTAAGGATATTACAATCTTCCCAACTTTTAAAACAAAATTCGTCCTAGAAATTTAAAAGCACAGTCAAATAATGAACTAACTCGGAAACATGGGTTACAAAATTTTGGTTTGGCTGCAGCCGGGTTCTGTTATTCCCCACCTTCAGCTATGCCCATTGCGTAACAATGTTTACTGGATCATTTATTGGATGATGGTGTCACCGATACTAAATGAAATTCAACCGCATAACATCAATCAAACTGATATCACCAATCTCAAGTCACCAAAAGATAAATATCACATCATACAAACTAAAAAGTATAATTATCCCCATCGGGAAAGATTGTCTCCCAAAAGTCACAACTAATCTCATCTTTGCAAAAAGTCAAGTCTTTGTGTCAAACCCTTCAAATGAGGTAGTAATCCTCTAAATTACTTCAAATTAGAGTATTCCACGTAGATCATGTGATTAGGGCTCAAACAATACATGGAGCCATCCAAAGAAAAAATTCTAATCACTAGCAAGGTAACAATTCATTGACTCGAACTCAATCATATGATCATATATCCCTCCTCGTTTATTGGATGATGGCAAAATTTGAAACAATTGAACCATTAAGAAAGTCGGTCTTCACTCCCAACTCAAGCCATCAAGTATCTCCCAAGAAGAAACACATATATACTTTGTCAAATATGTGATTCTATTACACCAAAATAAAATAAAATTAAAACCAACTATAATCAATCACATAAACCAAAATTGATTGCATCTCTTTTTACATATTACGCCACTTGAATAAGCAATAGTACCGTTGTCTCTCTAATCTAAAATCTGAATTGCCAAACCTAAAGATACAACTCTGAATTTAAGCACATCCGTACATCTAAAATTCAAAGGACATTGTACCTTAGTATAACACCAAAGTAAAAATTTGTCTAGAAAACAAGAATCACCATCACAACCAGCACGACAATATACAAACTAACACCACGAAAGATGTAAATACAACACATAATGAAGTTAGAAGCGTTCACGCATTCCTATAGGATCATTGGGACACCCAGACATCAAATAATTACATAATGCAATACAAAGTTGTCCAAACCTAAATCTAAGCTCTCCCGTGTTCCAAACATGTCCCTTCAGCAGCAGCAGCAAGAAATAAAAGGAATGTGA
>BRYE01000023.1:8240898-8243398 GCA_030159115.1 Actinidia arguta var. hypoleuca
GTCCCACACCCAAAAGTACTATTATACCCCCTCTTTTTCCCCTTCCCTTCCACCTCTCTCTCTCTCTCTCTTTCTGTTCGTTTTTTTTAATTTTTAAGTCTTTTTTTTTAGTTTTGTTTTTGTGTTTTCATTAATTTTTTTTTAATTATTTTTGATAATTATAATCTTTTGTTTATTTTTTTGTTGTAGGTTTTGAGAGTCATTATTTATAAAAAATTTAAAAAGTATAAAAATATGGATCGAAATATTAATTTATCCATATTCAGGTAGAGAGAAGTTCTGACTTGTGTCAAAAATTAAATAAAAAAATAATAACAAAATTAATTAAAAAAATAAACAAAATTAATAAACAAAATTAATAAAATAAAAAAAATAAAAATACATAAAAAAAAAGGGTTAACTGGAGGGGAAAAAAAACGCAGCTGAAAAAAATAAAAGGATTAACTAAAAAAGAAAAAAGTGGCTGAAAAAAAAAGAATTAATTTAGCTGGGGAAGAAGGATGGAAAAGAATTTATGAGGGAAGGGTATAAGGATAAAAACGAGGATAGTGAGCGGGGCGCTTTTATAGCAATTTACTAATCTTGAATAAGAAAGATACAGACAAAAGTAAATATTCGCAGAAAATAGCAATGATGCAGTGTGTGGTCCATACAAAACGAATGTAATACTGCCAGCACAGCACTCTTAATACTTTTCTAAAAGAAAGGATCCGTATTGTTTTGTTATCTCGAAACAAGAAACAAAAAGTTAGAGATGGAAGTTACCAAAAAAAAATTAGAGATGGACAACCTTGAGAAAAATGGGAAGAGGGCGATCTTTACTGGTTTCTAGGGTTTCATCCTCAATACCGATCTCCGAGCTCCTGTCTCTGAGGTAGGCTTGAGACATGAATTCTATGCTGTGGCAAAAGCTGTTGCTGCCTGCTAAGTGCATGGATCCCATGGTTGGAGGGGAACGTGGCTGGTCATGGATTTCATCTTGTCTCTCCATGTTAATTACTCCAATCTTGAAGACGTTACTCAATCTTCTTTTAATGGTGATGAAGTGAATCAAAAGTGTGAGGAAGTGAATCAACTATGACAAACCAAAAGCTTGCCTATATAGTGGGGGAAGGATGTATATTGTTGGGACACATGCTTTGTGTGCTTGAATGGACATTTCTTATCCATTCATGGCCCAGGTACCACATTGATTGTTTGCCAAGAACATGACTAAAATCTTCCTTCCTTATTCTATTTTTTGTACATGAACTTTGGCTTTTGCCTGTTTGCTATCTATTTCTTTTATTTCATGTTTTCTTTCTTTCTTTCTTTATTTTTATAAAAAAGAAAGAAAGAAAGAAAAATTAACTTGTTAGACACTTGTCAGACTTGTCTCACGTCGCTATCTAAGATACTCCAACTTTTATATTTCCTTTTCAGGCTACTCCAACTCTTACTAATTAATTTTAAGTTAGAACTTGATCTTCTTTAGATATTAGAGTCATGTCTTTCGGTGACTTTTGCGTGAAAAAATTCTTTTTCAAGTTCAATTTCGCACAAGTTTAATTCCCTTTTCACGAGGAGTGTTAGATTTATCAGAGACTTTAAAAATATACCCGTAAGTGATTGCAATTTTAATTGGAAGTTCCTTTTTCCTTTTTCCACTGATGCATTAAATCCAGAATTTTAAAATTGGCGAAAAGGGGAGGAACCATAGTTCACCCATTTGACAATTTTTATTAAAGTAAGGAACTACTGTTTATACAATTGTTAGGATAGTGTGGTATTAGAGAAAATAGAGGAATGTAATTGCTAGTAATTAATAATGTGTTTTGTGTGCACATTATCTATTATCAAGTACCGGCTACTGTCATTTTTAAGGGTGGGCATTCATTGCATCGGCTCCGATGCTAGCTTAATATTGAATTCCCAAACCTAGTCCTAAAAATTTTAACTTTCCAAAACCATCTGCTAAGCTCATTTGTTTTTATTTATTATAGTTGTCTTTTTAAATTTAAGTATACTATTAGTATTCTATAATATGTATTTTCAAGCCTTCGAATAGTCCAAATGTATACTATTAGTATTCTATAATATCGATTTTTTTTTTATATTCTCCATATGTTCTACATAAATAATATTATAAATAATTAATATATTAGTTATTTGGATCAAGCCAGGCCAAATTGAGTTGCAAATTAAATTCTCCAGCCTAGCCCAATATATAAATAGACTTGAAATATAACTAAAATAGTAAATTTAAGTCCATAAAAAACGAACTGGATTGGGGGGAATGTTCAGGCCAACGGTCGGTGCCCACCCCAACTACCATCACATGCATTTTTAGAAGGGTAAGTCTACACTCACCGAATGTTTTACAGAAATTTTTATCGAAAAATTCAAAACGACGTCATTTTGAATATAAAAAATAAACTAAAACCAAAATTTGGGGACCAATTCAGCCCACTTTAAATTCGTCCAAAGAGAGAGAGAGAGAGAGAGCTGAGCTCCGGCTAGT
>BRYE01000023.1:8245898-8248398 GCA_030159115.1 Actinidia arguta var. hypoleuca
TACAAACTAAAAGTGAACTTTTCATGTTGAAAGATTGTGCAATAGTACAAACATAATTGCAAGAATATGAAACTTTGCCATAGAAACTTTGTCATAAAAATAGAACTAATATAGACATCAAAATAGAATATTTCAATAGTTACACAGAACTACAATGAGATTTTGATAAAAAAATAATATTTCAACCCAATTGCATATACATCACATCCATTTTCTCATTGACATCGTAAATCCCATTCTCATTCCTATCGCCACCAGGTTTCACTTGCCACCACCAAAAAAAATTTCATGATATTACAATACACACAATAAACCATTTCCCCCTTCTTCTATACACTTGCAACTTTCCTTGTAGCTAGGGCTCTCCAAAAGGCCCGAAGCCCGCCCGGAGCCCGAAGCCCCAAGCCCGAAAAAAGCCCAGGCCTGGCTAGGCTCGGCCCGGAGTCTAACGGGCTGGGCTTGGGTCTAAGGGTCGAGGCCCGAAGTCCGACCCGAAAAAAGTCCGAAATTCAAAAAAATATAGCCGTTTTTTTTTGAAAAAAATGACCGTTTTATTATCGTTTGAACTTTAAAAATTACACAAAATACTCCTGTGACACCCCGTAACCCGGTCTATGCGGATCGACGGTACGTCACCGACCGGCGGCTTGCCGCCAAGGCCTACTTATCTTAAACTTATGCATACTCATTCAAATTGGTATAATTTTTCTTTTTCTTTTCTCGGAAGCGTCATAATACTGAAAATAATAAAGTAGAGTGTGCACACTGTATATAGAGTTGTGCCTAAGTTTTAAACTTTCTACATACATTACATGGCCAAATTAAGTAGGCATGATATGGCCGTACATCACTACATAATATAGGGTCTAGCCCTTACAAAACAACATAAGGCCATTGGCCACAAAACTAAAGTCTACTTGCTATCTTCTTTTTATTGCTCCTCGGACTGGTCTCCTGAAAAGATTTTCGAAAACGTAAGCTAAAAGCTTAGTGAATAACAACAGATGCATGAACATAAAATACCATGGATTATTTCATAACATACTCATATCATTTAGCTTAAACATGTGAGCATACATATCTTTTCTGAAAACATAAACTTTCATAAACTTGAAGCTCACAGAATCTTGGCATACTTGCTTTTGTACTTGTACATATCATATACTGAAACTATGACAACTCGGCTGAACTAGATGACCATATAGGTCGGGTGGCTCTTTTGGCCAGAGATATCTCACTGTGTAGATGAAACTTATTTAATGTCCCCCATCTACCTTAGGACCTTAGGCTAGATTAAAGTCCCACCACGGGGGACCCCGAGTGTCACTATACTTGCTTATCTTGAACATAATTAGCTTTTCTTGTAAATCATGCATCCATGGATTTTAATATATAGCATAGTAACATTAAATACTTTGAAAGGCATGGCATTCATATTTAGAACATAATCATTGATGCATTGAAAGCATGGAAAAATGGTTACATATAACATAATACGTATTGAAAACACTTTTGAAGATACATAGGTTTTGTCCATGGCATCTTGTTACTCACCTTGGTTTCCTTGGCTAAGTGTTACACTTGGCGTTCCTACACATATATGACATACGATACAAAATGTTAATACTATGATCGAAAAGGTTTAAAACTAATATAACAACTCTCGACTTGACTAAAGGTATCCCCGCTCAAGGATAACCTACGCCCTAGGGCGACACTCCTAGGAATAAGTTTAAGGATCCTAGGTTGACTATTAATGGCCAAAGGCAACACTTGTCTATAGTTCCTTCATCGCATTCAATTTACCTCACGACAATAAATATACCTCCTAAGTCAATATCATTTGAAAATAGACTTAATGACCTTCAATTTGATAGGTCATGAGTTTGAAACTCATCTCAAATGAATAAGTTATGCTCAATTGAATAAGGACTAGTTTCTAAAGAAAATTGTGTTGTTGGTAAAATCTTAGGTCGACTTTAAACTTCAATATCTCATAATATAGATGGAATTAAATTGTAAAATTTATATGGTTAGAAAGGTCTACGAGTCTATTTTCCAACGCTTCAAACGGTGTCTCAATCCGAATTTTCTAGAGAAAGTTATGCCCGTTTTACAAAACAGTGTCTGGGTTGAAAATGGTCTGGCGTTCGAACGTCAGGCGTTCCAACGTGGCGTTCCAACGCCTGGGCAAAAATGAAAATCCTAACTCTGGACGTTCCAACGTGGCGTTCCAACGCCAGTCGCGCGCAGCAGCAGAATTGGCACGAAACTTGTCAAAAACCTATCCAATCTTAATCCAAACTTCACCAAAGTTTTTATGGCTCAACTACACACTCAAGAGACAACAATAACTCAAACTCAAACCTCAAAACTAACCCTAGCATGGTAGATCTAAGGTTAAAGTTTCAAAAACCCTAACATTTAGAAATTTGGAATTTTTGTTTTTATCATTCAATTTCTTTGAATTGAGCTTCAATATGCTTCAATTGGGACTTAA
>BRYE01000023.1:8267217-8269717 GCA_030159115.1 Actinidia arguta var. hypoleuca
GGGATACTTTGTGTATTAACATGAAATCTCAAGGTGGTCAATGTATTTTACCTCTTTTTTTCAAATGGTTTTGCATATATATATATATATATATAATATTATATAGCTACTGCACCAACCAAACACGTAAAGTTGTAGTGCAAAAGCCATTTCCTTCAATTCGTGACAAAACCATCTCTGTCATTCACCAAATTAAACATGAATTATTAATCATTTTACAAGCAAACAAGAAATAACGTACATATTCATTCAAAATTCAAGGGAGTAGTGATTAGTTAACTCACCGGAAATGTGAATGTGGAAAGCGCACCAGTCCTCTGCAAGGTGTATCTGGCCTGTGGTACTGCCACGTGTAGCATGCAAGTGAGTGATTGCCATTGGTTCAGACTCATAGAATCTCCCACAAACATGAGCCGCTTCCCTCTCAATCTCAACAACAAATCTCCACCCTCGAACCTATATGATTCAAAACATATGGATCAAAAATCAGACCTATCGCCTTTGATATGACAAAATAACATCGAAGAGAAGTGCTGTAATGTTTTGAAATTTATTTATTTTGGGTTTAGACTTGGGCCATAAATATCTATTTAATAGTATTGTTATTTGGCCATGGGCCAAATAAGTTATGAATTATTTTTGAGCTAGGTCCATTACTTGTTAGATTATTTATGGACTAGGCCCATTGGAATTAAATGAAAGGTATACTAGTGTTGGTGTGTGAGTGTGATAGACCATAGTAAAGCCCATGGAAAGCTTCTTTCATACACTTCCACTTCCTCCCCCAAAAATCCAGCCATATCTCTCTCTCTCTCACTTTCCCTTTCTCTTTCTTCCTCCTTCTCTCTCCAAAAAGAGCTCCGGCCGAAATCCACATTTCCGGCCACTCTCCGGCGACATCCGACCTTCGCACAAAGAACGAAAGTTAACCGTCTCGTTGAGATCTTTGATTCCAATCGATTGGAATTTCGATAGGACTCCGTTTGGGCCTCCATTTTCTCAAAAATCCATCATTTGTCAAGAGGTAGTTTAATATTGTGTTAATGCCCTATTATCTTTATTTTTATGATTTTAGGATATATTTGGTTGTTAGAATAACATTTTGTGAGTATTTGTTATGATGAAAACCTAAAAAATCTCATGTTTAGGTGATCGATAACATTGTGTGAATAACGCGTGCCACGTGTTTGATAAAATATTTGTGAGAATATTGGATTTATTACGAAAAGAACGAATTTATGTGTTTATATGATTTGGTAGTTATTTAGATTTGTTGGAATTGAAATATTGATAAGTTGTGAACTTTGAATAGATATATGTTTCATTTGATATGTATATATATATACATATTTATATATGTCATGTTTTGAGTATTGAATTAGTGATTATGGCATTGAGTATTACCATATCATAGCATCATTGTGGCCTTGTCGGCTTTTGCACGACATTGGGATGGATACATTTATGGATGGTACTCGCTTAGGGAGGGGTACTAAGGATAAAAATTCCGAATGTGGGTGTGGTGGTGAGGAAAAGGGCGGATGGCTCCCTAATAAACATTCACTCCAATCTTTACTTGGTTAGCTCCCGGGGATTGATTTTAGCTATACTCCTTGTGTGGGTGGCCCATAATCCGGTGTTGAGAGTGTGTGTGCATTGGGATGGGCATTGTTGCATTTAAGCCATTGGATTGATTTCATTACCTTGGTGGCATCATCATTGCACTTCATTTCATTTTCATGAATTTAGAGATAGTATGACATTTTCACAATATTTTTCTACTAAGTCGTCGTGCTTAATCAAACAAAATAAAACTACTTTCAGGTGAAAAGGATAAGGGCAAAAGCCCGACTTGATTTGACCGTGTTCGGGTCTTTTTGAAGGCTTTTCTGAGGATATAGCTTCATCGGATGTTTTGTGGTATTTAGAGTAAAAGCATGTAATTCTTTTGGGTAATTTAGAACCTTAGAATAGGTTTAAATTACATTTGTTACATGTATTCATGATTGGGCACGTGTTAGTCCCTTTTTATTTCAAACATGTAAAGGAATTTATTTTGATATTAATCTCATTTAGGCAAAGGTTTGACTCTTTTGAAAATTAATATTTTTGTATCGAACTTTGACTTTTCAACAGGTATCCATGTAGGATATCCCCTTTAAATTCCGCATTTTGATTGGTCCACGTAGGACCTTTCTCCGTATTATTTGACTTTTGACCTCGCACCCGTGGTATGATTTTCGGGGTGCGACAAGTGCTCTCTCTCTTTCTCTAACAAAGCATATTAAAAGTTAAAATTATAACTCCCAGGAGAAAACCTGATTTAGATTTGAAGTCAAAACGTTAAGTTGTTTGGGCAAGCTTTATTTCACCTACAATCATTTTAATGCTATATGTTGCTAGATTTTTATCGTAATCTTATATTCCTCGGAATTGATATTGTGTTTGAAAATTTTTATGTAAATAAAAAAATGAAGGTCTTGCCTAAAAGTTGAATATC
>BRYE01000023.1:8277217-8284717 GCA_030159115.1 Actinidia arguta var. hypoleuca
GCTGGACTCTAATGCTAGTAAGTAGGCAAAGTTGGCCCTAGCTGCAACTATCCAGGAATGAGATGCCAGCTATGCTACCATCACCGAAGCTTGAGGTGAAGTGACTATTGTCTAGAAACAGTTAAACAAGGATTTGGGGGAGCTAAGCAAGATGGAGAAGATCGCTTGCGGCCCTGTCTTTGAATGGGTGTATAATTAGGGGATCGACCGAGTTGGAGACAATTACGACAAGCAACTAGTTGAGCTTAGCCCTAGTATCTTCTAGGAGGGTTGGTTGGCATGCCAAAAAGAGCTCAGATCCCCCTGAGGTTGAGCCAGTGAATCCTCCTCAACCCTACCCTCCCTCGGGTTGCCCATTTTTAATAAGGAGAAACTCTTATAGGAAATAACAGATGAGGACCCAGAGAAGTCCTCCGAGGTGGCCGACAATCTCGATCAGGATGCAATAAAGGCCAATGCAGCTGCTGAAGGCAGCTCAAATGCCGATGTTTCCCCTGACTTGTAATTTTTTTTTAAGATTTTATGTATCAAACAATCCTTTGAAGTCTATAATGAATATATTTTTTTTTGTGTAGCTCATTTTGCATGAGACTTACTATTTGCATATTTTTATTTTTATATATTGTCTAAGTATACATAGGCAAATCTCGAGGGGCAAAGTTTGGAACTCGCATATAGCTTAACTAACTCTTCCTTAAAAATTTTTCAAGTATACTTTAGGCAAGATTCATGGGACAAATTTCTGAACTTGCATAGAGTTCAGCTAACTCTTCCTTTAATTTTTTTACTAAGTATACTTTGGCAATCCTCCTGGGACAGAGTTTAGAGCTCGCATATAGCATAGCTAACTCTTTCCTAAAATTTTGCTAAGTATATTTTATGCAATATTCATGGGACAGAGTTCTGAACTCGCATAGAGTTTGGATAACTCTTCCTTGATTTTTTTGCTAAGTATACTTAGTCAAACCTCGTGGACGGAATTCGGAACTCGCATAGAGTTCGGCTAACTCTTTCCTAAATTTTTGCTAAGTATACTTTAAGCAAGATTCATGAGATAGAGTTCTGAATTGGCATAGAGTTCGGCTAACTCTTCCTTGAATTTTTTTCAAAGTATACTTATGCAAACCTCGTGGGACAGAGTTCGGAACTCGCATAAAGTTCGGCTAACTCTTTCCTAAATTGTGCTAAGTATACTTTAGGAAAGATTAATGGGAAATAGTTCTCAACTCGCATAGAGTTCGACTAACTTTTTCTTAAATTTTTTGGCTAAGTAAACCTAAGAAAACCTCTTGGGACAAAGTTCAGAACTCGCATAGAGCTCGACTCTTTCTTTCCAAAAATTTTTTTAAGTTTATTTTAGGAAAGATTCATAGGATAGAGTTCGGTACTCACAGAGAGTTCGGCTAATTCTTCCTAGAATTCTTTGCTAAGTATACTTAGGCAAGCCTTGTGGGACAGAGTTCGGGACTCACATAGAGTTCGGCTAACTCTTCCCTAATGTTGTAGCTGCTCGACCAAGTCATAAGATTGGGTGCTCTTTCTTGCTTGTCGCAACTCATTTGACAAGTTTTGATCATGCCTTAGCAAAAATCTCCTTTTTTTTGCATGCTCATAGCATAAATGGAACTTTTCTATGATCTTGACTTATAATACTCAAGCCAATACTTGGGTGATTCTACTATTTAGCCTCATGCTTTTTAAGATATCGTGCTTAAGTAGATGGGTAATTCTCCTAGCATAAATTATTTTTGGAAAATAGTGCATTAAAAGGTTCAAAACGAGTGATTTTCAGTATACTTTAGGGAAAGTATATAATTTTGATAGTAATGGAAAATAGGATCTTTAAGTAATAGTTTTTTACAAACGTATTTGTTATAAATACAAGCTCGGTTAGGGGAATTACACTTTACTGGTAGTACTTTCTCAAGTTGTTGGAATTTTAAGGTCTTAGAGCTTGTTTGCCTCTCGGGGTCTTCGAGGTAGTAAGCGCCCTTACTGGCAAGCTTAACTATCTTATATGGTCCTTCCCAATTTGGACCAAGCTTCCCGTTTATCGGGTCCTTGATGTTTTCAATAACTTTCTTCAAGATGAGATCTCTAACTGAAAATTGTCTATGTTGGACCTTCTGGTTGTTAGTTATCTACTTCTGGTAGTCAGCCATTTGTATTAGCACATTTTCTCTTCGTTCATCAGCAGGGTCGAGGTCTCAAGCTAAAACTTCCTCATTATAACTAATGTCATATGCCTCGGTTCGTATTGTGGGCAGACTGACTTCTAGTAGGATAACAGTTTTGAATTCGAAAGCCAGAATGTAAGGCATTTTGTTTGTTGCTTTTTACGGTGTGGTCCAATAGGTCCACAAAACATTTGGGAGTTCCTTGACCCATTTGCCTTTGGCTTTTTTAATCCTCTTCTTGATCTCGTTCATGATTGTTTTGTTGGTGGCCTCGGCTTGCCCATTACACTATGGGTATCTCGGTGTTGAGTTGTAGAACTCGATCTTCAATTGTCCCAATCAGTCTTTGACCTTTTGTCCCATGAACTGAGTTCTATTGTATGATATGAATGCCCTGGGGACGCCAAATCTAGAAAGAATGTTCTTGTAGATGAATTTGATTACATCCATCTCCTTGATTTGGGCTAGTGGTTTAGCCTCCACCCATGTCATGAAATAATCTATTGCTACTAACAAGAATTTCTTATTCCTTAGAGCTTGGGGCAGGACCCCCACGATATCCATTCCCAATTAGGCAAAGGGCCATGGATTGGTGAGTGGGGTAAAGTCCCTCATTGGCTGATGAATCAAGTGGGAGATGAGTTGGCATTTGGTACACTTGCGAACTATACTTGGGCATCTTTTTGCATGAATGGCCACCAGTATCCCTAAGTAAGAGCTCGATGAGCCAATGATCTTTATTCAGAGTGCAGTCCATAAATGCCTTCCTGTATTTCAAAAAGCACATCTTTGACTAAGTTCGGGTGGATGCACATTAGGTAGGGTCCCAGATATGATCTTTTGTACAATTCCCCTATGGGGGAGATCCAGAATCGTGTTTCCTTTATCCGGAGTTTGTGCGTCTCTTTCTTGTCCTTTGGAAGCTTGTCGTGTCATATAAAATTCGCAATTGGGTCCATCTAGCTTGGCCTCAACTCAGTGTTGACTAGGATGGATTTTTGGGATTTTTTGCAACTCGGGGGCAAAATCAAATCGATTGTGGTGGTCCACCCTATTTTTCACATGTAAATTGATGCTAAGTCTGCCAGTGTGTCTGTGTATGAATTTAAGTCCCTTCCTACTTGCTTAATTTTGTTACTTTGAATTCGGTGAAGAGGTTTTTTGCTATTGTCAAATACTTAGCTATCTTGGCTGCTCGAGCTTCAAATTTTCCTGTGACTTGGTTGACTACCAATTTTGAGTCACTAAAAATATAGAGCTCAGGAACCTTTCATTTGCTGGAAGACTGAAGTCCTGCAATGAAGGCTTCATATTCGGCTTTGTTGTTTGTTGTAGAATAATTTAACTTGAGACAGTGCTAAAAATTTGCTCATTCGGGACTTTTTAAAACCACTCCTGCCCCTGCTCCTAGGCTATTTTTTGCTTCGTTAACGAATATCTCCCAAGATGAGGAAAGATCAATCTGAGGTGGTTCTCTATTAACCTCCAGATTCTCAGTGAGTTCCTCAGTAATGGTTGTTTCTACACTCTGAAATAGTTCTTCTATAACCTTGTGACTCTCGGGTGCTAATTCGATCCCAATTGACTTTGTCCCCGGGCTCTCCTATCCCCTATGTGCAAATGCAAGGCAACCTTGCTTTGGACTTACGGTTCAGGATGAGAATTCAACCACAAAATTGGCAAGACTTGTCCTTTTATTGCAGCCCTTGGCAAAAAAATTATGTCTAATTGTCCGAGCTCGACGGCCCATTTGAAGAGTCATCCAGATAGGTCTACTTTAGATAAGATGTTTTTGAGCAGAAACTCTGTGTATACAATGATATGATGTGCTTGAAAATAAATGCATGAGTTTTCCAATGGTAGGTACCTTATTTGGCAATCCATAAACGTCTTCCTAACAAATTATATTGGGGATTGCTCTCCATCTATCTCTCTTAGAAGTACCAAATTAGCGATATGTTTAGAGACAACAAGGTAGATGTAAAGCAAGTCTCACTCGTCCGGGGTAGAAAGAAGCGGCATTTCAGTTAAATATTTTTTAAACCTTTGGAATGCGATCTCGCATTCCTCATTCCATAAAAACTTTGCATTTTTGTGAAAGATTTGGAAGAAAGAATGACATTTTCCAAAGGATTTATTGATGAATCGGTTAAGTGTTGCTTCCATCCTCAGTCAGTTTATGAATCTCTTTCGTAGTCCTCAAGTTAATGAGGTTATTGATCACTATAATTTGCTCTGGGTTTTCCTTGATACCTCTTCGTATTAGCAAGTGCCCAAGGAATTTTCCCGAGCTTACCCTGAAAGAGCACTTCACAACATTCAATCTCAATTTGTGTCCTTTTGAGTATTATAAACACCTCAGCCAGGTCCCTTACATGGTTCGGTTCTTTTTTTATTTTAACCACCATATCATCGATGTATGCATCCATAGTTTTACCCGTGATAGGATTGAGCATTTTGGTGATCATCATTTAATATGTGGCTCTAGTGTTTTTCATCCCAAAGGGCATGACCTTGTAGCAAAATACGTTATGGGGGATGATGAAGCCAGTTTTCTCTTGATTGGGCTTATGAATTGCTATTTGATGGTAACCTCGGTAAGCATCCAGGAAGCACATTCGGGCAAGACCCGAAGTAGAGTCCACCAATTGGTCAATTTTGGGCAAAAAGAAGTAGTCTTTCGGACAAGCCCAATTGAGGCTTGTAAGAAGTTGACATAGACTCTCCACTTGTAGTCTTCTTATTTACCATGACTATGGTGGACAGCCAGCTTGGGTAAAGAACCTCCATTATCACGGTTGCCTCTTTTAGCTTTTTTACCTTTTCAATCACAATATCCACATACTCGGTTGCGGACCTTCTTCCTTGTTGTTTCACTAATTGGTCCTTAGGGAGAACATTCAGCTCGTGTTTGATGAAATTGGGGTCTATCCCGGGCATCTTGTAGAGTGTCCATGCGAAAACCTAGATATTTGCTATAAGAAACTTGATGAACTCAGTTCTCTCTCATTCCTTTAGGTTTGCACCCAAGAGAAAGAAATGATTCGAGCTTGGCTCATCTAGTTCGTAGTGTATCAGGTCCTCCACGACCTTAGTCTTGGGATCTCTTCTGGTGTCTTCTAGAACTTCGTGCTCTTCCTCAATCAATTACAGTTCTTTCATGGGCACCTTAGTGAAGATCATAGTGAGGTAGCATTGTTTGGATGCCACTTAATCTTCGTTTTCACCTCTAGGGTGGCAAATTTGATAACTTGGACTAATGTGGATGCCACTCCCTTTATCTTGGGCAGCCAATCTCGGCCAATGATAGCATTATATGGGGAAGGTATATCAACAACAACAAACTCTATCACCAGCTCTTGGGAACCAACTCAAATTTTAAGGGTAACAATTCCCAAAGGCCAGTGAGACTAAGCATAAAATCGATGAAAGGAACTCGGGCAGTTTTTAGGTCTATTTTTGATAGTCTAAGTTTATTGAAAAGGTCATAATACATCACCTTGACAGAGCTTCCTATGTCCACTAGGATCTTTTTCATATCGTAACTGTTGATCTTGAGCTGGATGACCAGGGGATCAACATGGGGGTGTTGGACCCTTTTAGGTCAACTTTGGAGAACGTAATACTTCCTGGTTCGGACACTATTTATCTTGGCTTCTTAGCCATTGATTAGACCGAGAGGACCTTATTCATTTATCTAATAATGTGAATCTCCCCCGGATTCTATTATCAAAATCAAAGTGATTTGGGCCCCCTATCATGTGAATAGTGCTCAAGGGAAGGTCTTCCTCCAAGGTGTTGTTTGTTTCTTCGTTGCTCAGGTTGATCTTAGGGTTGGTTTGGCCTCAACATCCTTTGCTCTAGTCTTTTCTTGGTCAACAAATTCTTTCAAATGTCTTTCCCTAAAAAGTTGATCAAGGAAAAGCTTTAGAGCTCGGCAATTCTCTATTTTATGCCCTTTCTCCTCGTGAAAAGAACACTTTCACCATTGATTGCACCTTTTAGGGTCCCTTCCTATGGGGTCGAACTTCTTGAAGTACGACTTATCTCAAATTCGGGCAAGGAGCTTGTAGATTTGTTCTTTTAAAACCACATTGATCCCCTGCCTTACTTGGTTCTCATAATCAACCGAGCCTTTCTTTTGCCTTTTGAACTGCCCTTCACCTTAGGGAGTTATGCCTGTAATTCATTCCGTTTTCCGAATGTCATCCTATAGTCGAGCAAACATTTTGACCCGAGACATGAGGTCTTACAGATTAGCTAGACGGCTAAGCGTCAGATCTTTCCAAAGTCTTTCTTCAAGAGTTTGCCTGAGCTTGTAGCTGGCTACTATTAACTCTTTTGAACATTCTTCAATCTAGTTATAAGTCTCCTAATAACGCTTGATGTAATTACAAAATGATTTGTTCATATGGGTAGCCAGTGAGCTGGTGAAAACTCCCAATTAATCATATGGGTAGCCAGTTAAACCATTTCAATCCTAAGTTCGATGGAAACACCCGGCATATTAGTGCATCCAAGTGGTTCCAGAGGGCCATCATTTGTCTAACGTGATTGACATTGGAACTTGGGTCTAACTTCCCATCATACAGTGTGAAACTCGGTGGTGTGAATTTTTCTAGAGAGTCCATTTCCTCGATGTCTAGAGAGAATGATGTCTAATACCTTGGGACTGGGTTCCTTAGCTCAGGCCTGGTCGTGCGAGGCACTGACCTTGTTGAATGATGATTTTCTTTGATGCTGCCGTTGTTCAGTTATTTAACTTAGTGCACAAATCGCCTTCTCAGTTCTGCTTGGCATTGAGTGTATCGCGAAGATCCATACTAAAATGAGCTCGGCTTGGTGATACCCTCTTCTTGCTCGATGCTATGAATTTACTATCACTTCAGCTATCCAAGTTGACATGGGGTCTACGCTGCCTCTTATTCTGACCTTCCCAAGGCAAAAAGTGTGATCTTTTGGATTTGTCCTCAGATGGTCCTCCCTCTGCCACTTAGGCCAGCTTTATCAGTCTGTTATCAACCAATATCTATGCCATTTCGGCCAACTAGTTTTGTAGGTGCTTGATGGTTATGTCCCAAGTGTCTCATCCTTTAGGGAGCAATCGACCTAGTTTCTTCCTGGAGGTAGCCTTGGCCGTCCTCTGGGCGTCGACCAGTAGTTTAGCCCCTCTATCTCTAAGAGTTCTGGGAGCATAAGGGGGCTCCTTTTGGGTTTCTCGATTGCCAGAACGGTTATTGCTTTGCGATGCCATTAGAACTGTCTTTGTAGATGTCTATAATCGATTTCCCACAAATGGCGCCAATTGTGGGGAGCGAGTTTA
>BRYE01000023.1:8289717-8292217 GCA_030159115.1 Actinidia arguta var. hypoleuca
ACCTTCTGTCCCCTAACACGCCTTGGGATTGCTGTCGGCCATTGCCCTTTGGCCAAACTCCAGCGCGATTACCCTACCAAACTTACTAAATAGTGACAACTTGAAAGTGCTAGTAGCCTTAGCTCGAATGGTGCCAGTTTTTGATTGTGTCTCGACCGAGCTCTGGAACAGGGGACCTCTAAGCTTGCTTCATAGTGATAGCTCGATGGCGGTGCGTATTCTAACAAGGCCAGAATTCGTAATTGTATAATTTATCCCCGTACACCACCCATCTTCCACTCTTCCCCACCCGCCGTGGGCACCCAACTCTTACTACTCCACTTACCTCTGTAAACCATTTGCTAGAGCCCAATTTAAAATCACTAGAGGGAACACACACACATGGAGAGAGAAGAGAAGAGAAGAGCAATAAATTGAAAAAACCATATGGTTACTATTTGTAAAAAATATAAATTGAGTTATAGAAGTTTTTTGAGAGGGAACAAACACAAAAAAAAATTGTACTAGTTTTTCTTTAAGTTATATATTATTTTACCAAAATTGAAAACCAAAAATTAAAAGAAGAAAAATAATCCGAACACACCGTACATGATATGTTAATCATATATTGGGAAGGGTAAAGTAGTAAAAGAGCACAATTTGTTAACGCTTTCCACACAACAAGTTTGACTAACGTAATTTAAGAAAAAGTAGAGGACATCGCTGTCATTGTCATAAACCTCAAAGGATGTAAGTGTAATTTATCCTATATATAATTAGGTTACATTCCTTACAGGTTGATTCTGTCTAATTTCAAACCAAATACAATTAGGAAGCTCCTATTGCCACGAACATAGGTTAAGGTGTTGTACGCACAAATAATTGATATGATAGTACTACCGTCAAGGAGGCAGTGTCCCTCTCTTTCTCTCTCTTTATCTACAAATTGCATTGTTTTTTGTTTTTTTCACCATCAATTTCCCGTTATGTCTCTACAAAACCTAATCATTCAACCTTCCTTTGCCACTGGCCGGCTCACACCTCCTAAGCCCTAAATCACATCTAAGAAATTCAACAATCATTCATAAACTATAAATCCGCTGCAAGCAATAATCATATAATTAAGTCAAAGAATGTGATATGTATAAGATTTACAAGGGGACAAAATATATAATGATGAAGTTTGGCCTTACTAGGGCAGAAACCTCTATCGAGTTATTGCTTTAAAGCAAGCTTGGAGGTCATCTACACTAGGGCTCGATGCAGACGCTATCTAAGATAGGCCCTGTCCGAGCTAAGGCTAGCCCTACTACCAAGATGTCGCTGCTTAGTAAGCTTGGTAGGTTAATCAAGTTTAAGCCTGGATGAGGGGCAATGGACGAAGATGATCCTGAAGGATGTCAGGGAACAAAAGGTGACTTTTACGTCAAAGTTTTTTTTGACAGCCCCCACGTCCGGTTGGGGACGTCGGCAGAACGATGAAAAGCTACCATTCAGGCCCTAGGAGCATGGAGGGGTCAAACGCCTACTCATTGATACAATAGTCAGCGTATACGAGCACGCACCAAGCTATAGTCTATCCAATGATAGGACAGCTAGCACGTCAAGGCACGTGCCAAGTTGTACTATATAAAGTCACCCTTTTCTTGACAATAACTTTGATGGCCATTCTCACTATTTTGGTGTTGCTGGCTGCGTTGGTAGCCTCAACCTGCCATAGAATCGTTGTGGGAGTCTATTCTCGATTTTTTTCCTCTCATCCTTCAAACATACAACCCCATAATTAGTGCTATTTATGAGAAATCAATTATAGACATTGTCAAAGCCAGTTCTGATGGCATCACAAAGCAGTAACCGTTCCGACAGTCAGGAAACTTGTAAGAAGACCCCTCATGCACCCAAAACTTCTGGTCGTAGGTGGGGTAAACTATTGGATGATGCCCAAAGGCCACCTTAGGGTGGAATCTAGGTTGGTTGCTCCCTAGAGGAGCAGACAGCCGAGATATAACCATCCAATGCCTTCAAACATAGTTAGTCGAGATGGCACAAATTTTGGTTGATAACAGGCTAATGAGGTCAGCCCAAGCAATAGGAGTTGGACAATCTATAGTAGGGAACAAAGACCCATCTCAGTTGTCCTAAGAAGGTCTAGATAAGAGATAACATATATCCGATTTAGCTTGGATAGCTGAACTGATAGTAAATCTGTAGCAGCGAGCAAGCGGAGAAAATCACCTAACTGAACTAAGGTTGGTGTGGATCTCCGCGAGACGCTCAACATTAAGTGAGATTAAGAGGAAGATCTATAAACTAAACTCAATGACCAAAAAGCGATCTTTACAAGCACGGTTACTCCCACGGGTTAGGTGGTCCGCACGATCCGAAGAGAGCAAAGGGGTAGGCAGTACCTAGGTACTAAATGCCATTTCTCGAGACATCGAGAGAATGGACCCACCAAAGAAAGTTACACCACTGAGGTCCCATGTAAGCGACATCAGGAAAATGATGGCTCTTTAGAACC
>BRYE01000023.1:8302217-8304717 GCA_030159115.1 Actinidia arguta var. hypoleuca
TTTTGAAATTATAGTTTGGTCAATGGAGTTGTAGATTTTTACAATTTGTCCACTAAAGTTTTTAAAATTAGTACGTGCTTTTCTAAAATTTTCAATTTAGTTCCCTCAATATTTTCTCAGTTTTCAATTCTATATGCGAGGATTAAAATTTTGTCCCATAAATTTTTGAAAATTACAGTTTGGTCCATGGATTGTTTGGTATTTACAATTTTTCCCCTAAAAGTTTTAAAAATTATACTTTGGTCCTTTGACTTTCTGAATTTTTCAATTTAGGTCTCTCAAGCTTTTCTTAGTTTTTGGATCTATATGCAAGGACTACAGTTTTGTCCCATAAGTTTTTAAAAATGTTAGTTTGGTCCCTAAACTTTTCATTATTTATAATTTTTCACTTAATGTTTTGAAAATTACACTTTGGTTGCCCTTTCTTAAAATTTTAATTTAGTTCTCCGAAGATTTTCTTAGTTTTCGGATCTATATGCGAAGATTTCAGTTTGGTCCCATAAATTTTTTAAAATATAATTTGGTCTCTTGAATTTTTGATATTTATAGTTTGCCCTTTAAAGTTTTAAAAATTACACTTTGGTCCCAAGCCTTTCTGAACTTTGCAATTTACTTCTTTCAAGCTTTACTTTGTTTTCGGATTGATATGGGAGGATTAAAATTTTGTCCCAGAAATTGTTGAAAATTACAGTTTGGTCCACCAACATTTTGATAATTATAATTTGCTGCTAAAGTTTTGAAACTTAAACTTTGGTCCCTAGCCTTTCTGAATTTTTTAATTTACTTCTCTCAAGCTTTTTTTAGTTTTCGGATCTTTATGCGAGGATTACAATTTTGTACCATAAGTTTTTAAAAATTATAGTTTGGTCCCTGAACTTTTTGATATTTATAATTTTTTACATAATATTTTGAAAATTACACTTTGGTCCATGGCCTTTCGAAATTTTTCAATTTAGTTCTTCCAAGGTTTTTTCTTAGTTTCCGGATCTATATGCGAGGATTACAGTTTTGTCCCATAAGTTTTTAAAAATTACAGTTTTGTCCTTAGACTTTTTGATATTTATAATTTGCCCACTAAAGTTTTAAAAATAATATTTTGGTCTCTGACTTTTTTGAATTTTTTAATTTAGTTCCTCCAAGATTTCTTAGTTTCCGGATCTATATACGAGGATTACAGTTTTGTCCCATAAGTTTTTAAAAATTATAGTTTGGTCCTTAAAATTTTTGATATTTACAATTTGCCCACTAAAGTTTTGAAAATAATACTTTGGTCTTTGACCTTTTTTGAATTTTTTAATTTAGTTCCTCCAAGGTTTTCTTAGTTTGAGGATCTATATGCGAGGATTACAGTTTTGTCCCATAAGTTTTTAAAAATTATATTTTTGTCCTTAAACTTTTTGATATTTATAATTTGCTCACTAAAGTTTTGAAAATAATACTTTGGTCCCTGACCTTTTTTAATTTTTTAATTTAGTTCCTCTAAGATTTTCTTAGTTTCCGGATCTATATGCGAGGATTACAGTTTTGTCCCATAAGTTTTTAAAAATTATAGTTTCGTCCTTAGAATTTTTGATATCTATAATTTGCCCACTAAAGTTTTGAAAATAATACTTTGGTCTCTGACCTTTTTTGAATTTTTTAATTTAGTTCCTCCAAGGTTTTTTTAGTTTAAGGATCTATATGCGAGGATTACAGTTTGGTCATTGAAATTTTTAATATTTCCAATTTTTTCTTAAAGTTTTGAAAACTACACTTTCATCCCTGGCCTTTCTGAACAATTTAGTTCTCTCAATTGTTTCTTAGTTTTTAGATCTATATGTGAGTATTGAAGGTTTGTCCCATAAGTTTTTAAAAATTACAGTTTGATCTCAGGACTTTTTGATATTTACAATGTGCCCTCTAAAGTTTTTAAAATTACACTTTCTTCCCTAGATTTTTTCAATTTTTGAACCAATTGGATGAAATTGAGAACTTGTAATCTCAATTAGGTGGATTTGAGTGGTGGGTTGCAAAACCACCAAATTATGTCATGTTAGGTTTTCAAAATTTTAGATTTAGATCTAGCATGCTAGGAATGTTGTTCAAGCTTGAATTTGAGTTATTATTGCCCTTTTAGTGTGTAATTGAACCCTAAAATCTTTGGAGAAGTTTGATGATATTTTTGGAGAATTTTTGATGATTTTGGTAGCCATTCCCGCGACTACGTACAGCAACGCTGTGCCCTTTTCAGCCCAGACATTATTTTTTTTAAACGGGCATAACTTTATCTAGAAAACTCGAATTGATGCACAATTTGAAGTGTTGGAAAATAGACAAATAGGGATTTCTGCCAATATAAAGTTTGTACTCTAATTCATTATATGCTTTGATATATGAGAGTTTAAAATTGACTCAAAATTGATACCAACAACATAGTTTTTCAGAAATTTAGTCATTGTTCCATTAGATGTAACTTCTTTAATTGGAATGTGTTTTGAACCCATGACCTACCAAATTAAAG
>BRYE01000023.1:8307217-8309717 GCA_030159115.1 Actinidia arguta var. hypoleuca
ATCAAATTTCTTTTCTCTTTTTGTTCGTTCTCCTAAGCGCTCCTTTTCTCTCTCCTTCTTTTAGCCTCTCTCTTACTCTTTCTTTCTTTTTATTTCTTTCTTTCTATTTCTTCTTATCTCTCTCTTGTTGCTATCTATCCTTCTTCTTTTGTGTGTGTGAATTTGTTGAGAGCCCAACACTTTTAATTCTAAGTAGAAGCTTTGTATATTAAGATTACACAAGACACACTAGTACTTCCTAGCCCACATACACCACATGCACATACATGGGACAGCCATGCACCACGCCACTTGCATGGTGACATATCTCACTGTATTCGCTCCCAGAAATTAATTCCTTACAATAAGTGTATGTGTCACGAAGTAGTAATAAAAACTCAAAGTACGAGTATCGATCCCACAAGGAATAGTGCCAAGGTGAACACAAGACAACTAAAATACTATAATTCAATCTTGACTTGATCATAACTTATGCTTCTAAAAATAAAAAATAAAAATCGTGTAGTTGATTTTTGATGAAGTTAAACTAAATCTAAATTATAAAAGTAATTAAAGTTAATTTAAAATTAATAATAAAAATGACTCAGAATCAATTGAGTTTCTCAGAATTTCAATGGAGGTTTTATATAAGTCAAATCCTTCAACTACGTCGTGAGTCTCGGATTAGGAAGATTTAACTTTAAAATCAATGATTCTTTTAATCTTCAAGTTCTAAAATAAATCTGGTTGTTATAATCATGGTCATGCATCATCGATTTGCGCAACACATATACTAAACTCAACTCACGCATAAACGTTATAAGGCAGCGTATATACTGAGTATGGCATTCACGCATAAGTGTTACCGAATATAATAGGACGCCCAATTTTTCAAAAGTATTCAGAACAAAGAAAAAGAAGAATAAAAATTAAGAAATATTTTACCTCCATTGTTCATCCTTGATCCTCAATCGATATTCACAATAGATTCCAAGTTAAGAAAACTAGCCACTCATGGCTATTGAACACTAAAAATAAAATATGGAGTGCATTCAGATATATAAAATCTGATATGAGTGACTAAAATTGAAGAAATTAAATTAATGATGGACAAATTATAGAAAGAAACAAGAATAATTGAACAAAACCATAAATCGAATTGATTAAACGTGAATTGAATATAATCGATTATAAGAAGTATTAAAAACTTTGAAAAACTAAACTAGAAAGCTGTAAAAATCTTAAAAAGAACGTGCTCTGTTTATAAAATCCTAAGGAATTATATACAAATAACACAAGTCGAGTCCTAGTAGGATTAGGAGTCTGCGCCCAGTTTTCTTCTTAGCGTTCAAATCTTAATATAGGCATTCAAACGCTCACTATTCACTTAGTAACTTTCCAGCTTGATCTTGACTACCTTATAGCTCGATTCATCAAATTCTCATTATATTAAAAGTTATAGGCCTTGAAGTATTCTTTTCAATGCTTCAAAAATTAGCTCAATCGAATATCAGAGTAAAAAGTTATGGCCAAAATACCGAGACAAGATTTTTAGTGAAAATTCTTAAATCTGCCTTGGCGTTTGAACGCCCATGTTAGGGTTTGAATGGTCACTATAGATAAACCTAGCGTTTGAAAGGTCACTGTAGACGTTCAAACCCTTAGGCTATGACTCTGAGTTTGCACAGTCTCTGTATGTTCGAACGCTGCATAGAGGGTTTGAACTCCAAGGCCAAAATCTTATTTTCTTCCATTTTCAAGTCATCGTTACTAACTCCCAAAATTCTTTATTTTTTGTTATTCAAATGGTGTATATTTTCAACCATCTTCAACTTTTTCTTCTATTTCTGCCCAGTCTATTTTGAAGCTCTTAAAGGCAATATCTCGCGATACTCGTTAGACGTGAATTTGTATAACTTTGTGAGATCTTTCTAATAGCGCATCTTTTATTCCATTCCGAGTTTTGAGTGAAAACTTTCATAATTCATAAGACAAATCCCTACAATAGTCTTCGATATGTTTGTCTACACTCCGGATTACTTTTATGGCTCCAAATCTCTTCTTTATCAATATTTATCTACAATAGACGCAAATATGATTTTCAGTAAAAAACATGTTATAAAGGGTATAATTAACCTAATCTAGGGTTAACTTAGGTCGATTTAGTGGCGTTTAGACTGCACTTTTGCAGTACAATCAGTCATCATGTGTCCCCCATGCACACCCTTAGGTGTCCTGAGTCACACAGTTTATTATAAATTATTAATTAAATTCCTTCGCATTTTAGCATTCTTTCGTAGTTTATTTGTTCAAATTAATTGTCTTTTTGCGCGAATGTATTTTTTATAGTTTTGCAGATAAAAAGAGTATTAGAGAGATCAAAAGGCTTAAAGAAAAGTTCAACCAAGATCAAGAACGAAAGGAACAAACAAAACAAACACACTGTCCAAATCTGGACCGGTTGGGCAAATTATTATATCGGTTGGGCATGAGACAGAAGACATTTTATGCTAATGAAGTC
>BRYE01000023.1:8324717-8327217 GCA_030159115.1 Actinidia arguta var. hypoleuca
GTACGCCAAATTGAAAAAGTGTGAGTTTTGGCTACCAAGCGTAACGTTTCTTGGGCACATCATCAGTGTAAATGGAGTGTCCGTTGATCCTCACAAGATCGAAGCCATTGTAAATTGGCCGAGACCAACGAATGTGACTGAAGTTCGAAGTTTCATGGGTTTAGCTGGATACTATCGGAGATTTGTAAAAGATTTTTCTAGGATTGCTATTCCTCTGACGCAACTTACTCGAAAGAATGTTCCATTTGAATGGAATGAGAAGCAAGGGAAAAGTTTTCAAGTATTGAAGAAACGATTAGTATCTGCACTAATTTTGACCTTACCTTCTGGAACCGACGGTTTTACGATCTACAGCGATGCATCACATCGAGGGTTAGGGTGTGTTTTGATGCAACATGGGAAGGTGATTGCCTATGCCTCGAGACAGTTGAGACCACATGAGAAGAATTACCCAAGTCACGACCTAGAGCTAGCTGCAGTAGTATTCGCTTTGAAGATTTGGCGCCATTACCTGTACGGAGTAACATGTGAAATTTTCACCGACCATAAGAGTTTGAAGTACCTATTTATCCAAAAAGAGCTGAACATGAGACAATGCAGATGGCTTGAATTGATCAAGGACTATGATATTATTATTCAGTATCATCCGGGTAAAGCTAACGTCGTAGCAGACGCATTGAGCCGAAAATCAACCGCCAACCTAGCATGTTTGGTTACCTCACAAGCACCATTATTCGTTGAGTTGGAGAGAGCAGAAATTGAAGTTGTTGCACCGGACGCCAACGCAATATTTACCGCTATGATTGCTCAACCGACGTTGATGGAAGTTGTGAAACTACGGCAACCAGAAGACCTTTACTTGTGGAAAATTTATGAGGAGATGATTGAAAACCCGAAGCCAGACTTTACCTTACAAGATGGAGCACTTAAGTTTCAAGGTCGCTTATGCGTTCCAGACATACCAAAGATCAGAAGACAAGTTTTAGAAGAAGCTCACAGTACCAAGTTCACGATGCATCCAGGAGGAACGAAGATGTACAAAGATTTGAACGAAACGTTTTGTTGGCCGGGAATGAAGAAAGAAATAGCTGAGTTTGTGTCACAATGCCTACCATGTCAGCAAGTCAAAGCAGAACACCAAAAGCCAGCGGGACCGCTACAATCGCTACCAATACCAGAATGGAAATGGGAGCACATTACGATGGATTTTGTTGTCGGACTACCGAACTTGCCAAGGAGCTGTAATGCCATTTGGGTCATTGTAGACCGCCTCACTAAGTCAGCACATTTCCTACCAGTAAAGACCACGTATTCATTGTCAAAGTATGCGAATCTCTACATCGCAGAAATCATTCGACTTCACGGTATGCCTGTTTCTATAGTGTCGGATCGAGATCCGAGGTTTGTGTCAAAGTTTTGGAAAAGTTTGCAACGAGCATTCGGCACTGAGCTGAACTTTAGCACCGCTTTCCACCCACAGACAGATGGACAATCCGAGAGGACTATCCAGACCTTAGAGGATATGCTACGCTTATGTGTTCTCGATTTTCAAGGAAATTGGGAAACTCATTTGCCACTCGTGGAGTTTGCTTACAACAACAGTTTTCATGCAAGCATCGGAATGGCTCCTTATGAAGCGCTATATGGGAGAAAATATAGGTCGCCAGTCTGTTGGACCGAAGTGGGAGAACGACAAATTCTAGGACCGGAAATCGTTCAACTGACCACCGACAAGATCAAAGTGATTCAGTAGAGATTGCGAATCGCCCAGAGTCGACAAAAGAGTTATGCAGACATACGAAGACGAGAGTTAGAGTTAGAGTTCGAGGAGGGGGATCATGTATTTTTGAAAGTGTCTCCTTCCAAAGGTGTTCATCGTTTTGGAAAAAGGGAAAAGTTGAAGCCAAGATACATTGGACCATTTGAAGTTCTACAACGAATCGGACCAGTCTCTTATCGTCTCGCTCTTCCACCGGAGCTTTCACAAGTTCACGACGTCTTTTACGTCTTAATGTTACGGAAGTATGTTCATGACCCCACGCATGTGATAGACCACTATCCTCTAGAAGTGAGCGAAGACTTGAGCTATGCTGAAAGACCAATCGAGATTGTTGATCGTCGTGACCAAGTTCTTAGGAACAAGGTCATTCCCTTAGTACGAGTGTTATGGCAGAACCATACGTGGAAAGAATCAACTTGGGAACGAGAAGATGAAATCCGAGAACGATATCCATTTATATTTGAGTGAACATTACAATAAGTCGAGGTGTGTAGCTTTTCTAATTTACAGTAACGCTATTTTGTTTACTCATCATATACAATTTTGATATTGTCCTTGTCCAGATATTTCGGGAAGGCTGATTGTCTTGGACAGTGTTAATCGGGTTACCATGTTGTAGGCTGCCCAACTGAGAAGGCAGTAGAGGTAGTCGCAACCAAAGGGTTAACCCCACAGTCAAGCACATTAACGATCACCAGTTAGACAATCGAGTATGCAAAG
>BRYE01000023.1:8339717-8344717 GCA_030159115.1 Actinidia arguta var. hypoleuca
TACCTTGCCAACTCTCTTTGTGATAGGAAATGGTCTCTCGTACCTTCGTGTAAGTCACTTGTGAAGCCCCTTGAATACTTTGGCTTGATGGGTGATAAGCTTCACCATGACAAGGTCTCCTTCTTCATACTCATTTGGTCGTCGCTTCTTGTCCGCCCATTTCTTTATTCTTTTAGAAGTCTTGGCCAAATAAGTCTTGGCCATGTCAGACTCCTCATGCCACCCCTTGGCAAACTTGAAAGCTTCGGGACTCTTGCCCTTATACCTGGTAGCAACGAAAGTATGCGTCAAAGGTTGTTGGCCCATAGCAAGCTCAAACAGGCTAGTGTTGGTTGCCTCGCTCTTTTGAAGATTGTAAGAGAATTAGGTCATATCGAGCAATTTAGCCCCATCTCTTTGATTGGCACTCACATAGTGCCTCAAGTAGAGCTCCAACAAGGCATTCACTTTTTCGATTTGGCCATCAGTTTGTGGGTGAAAGCTTGTAGAGAAATTAAGCTATGTGCCAAGAAGCTTAAAAAGCTCGATCCAAAAGCGCTCCAGCGAGAGTCTTGGTCACAAACAATAATTTTGAAAACTCCTCAATACTTCACCACATGGGCTAAGAATAGTCGAGCTGTCTCCTTCGCAGTGCAATCCTTGATGGCAGGTATAAAAGTGGCAGAGTTAGAAAACCGGTCGACTGCCACAATGATAGTGCCCTTTCTTTTGGACTTGGGAAGGCTCGTGATGAAGTCCATAGATACGCTCTCCCAAGGCCGATCAGGTATGGGCAAGGGTTCTAGAAAATCCGCGGGATGATTTTGTTCCACCTTATCTTGTTGGCACACAAGACATGTCTTCATATATAGTTCTACGTCGTCCCACATGCGTGGCCAATAAGAAGTGTGCTCCACCAATGCTAAAGTGCGGTGAATGCCCAGATGTCTAGCCCACTTAGAGTCATGGCACTCCTTTAATATCTCCTTTCGAAGCATCCCCCATTTGGGCACGAAGATCTGATCTCTTTTGGTGAAGAGAAAACCATCCTTCAACCAAAATTGTTGAGTTTTACCTTGCTTGACGCCATCAATAAGAGTCTTGGCCACTTGATCATAAGAAAACCCCTCCTTGATCTTCTCCTTCAAAAGACATTGGGGCTGGTTGATGGCTACAAGCTCGGCCTTTCTGCTTAGTGCATCCACCACCAAGTTAGCTTTGTCTGGCTTGTACTCCAAGGTGTAGTCAAATTCGGCAAGGAAGTCCTGCCACCGTGCTTGCTTAGGAGTTAACTTCTTTTGAGTCAAGAAGTAACTCGTTGTGATGTTGTTCGTTAAGACTACAAACTTTGAACCAAGCAAGTAGTGTCTCCATATCCGAAAGTAATGGACCACCATAGTCATTTTTTTCTCTTGCACCTTGTATTGCCTCTCGGTGTCATTTAGCTTACAGCTTTCAAAGGCAATAGGGTGACCATCTTGTATTAACACCCCTCCAATGGAAAAATTTGAGGCATCAGTGTGCACTTCAAATGGCTTGGTGTGATCGGACAATGCTAACATGGGCTCCTCCATGATTGCCTTCTTTAGAGCTTGGAAGGTGTTGTCACACCTAGCTGACCACTCCCATGAATGATTCTTCTTGAGAAGATCCGTCAATGGTGCCTCTATCGCCGAATATCCTCGGATGAACTGCCGATAATAGTTGGCTAGCCAAGGAAGGATCATAGCTCGGTCACTTTCTTTGGTGGCTCCCATTCTTGGATGGTTTTCACCTTGGCCTTGTCCATGCAAATTTTGCCTCCTCCAACCACATGCCCCAAAAAGTTTACCTCCGATTGAGCGAAGGTGCACTTCTCCCTTTTCAGATATAACTCATTTTCCCTTAGAATTTAAAAGATTTGCCGTAGATGCCCCATATGTTCCTCCAAGGAAGAACTATAGATAACAATATCATCCAAGTAGACTACAACAAATCGATCCAAGAAGGGATGCAATACTTAATTCATCAAAGTGCAAAATGTGGCAGGGGTATTAGTAAGACCAAAGGGCATGACTAGAAATTCAAATGAGCCATACCTCGTGACACATGTGGTCTTGGCCACGTCTTCCTCAACAATCCGGACTTGATAGTACCCCGATCTCAAGTCTAGCTTGGTGAACCACCTTGCACCACCAAGCCTATCAAACAAATCTGCAATAAGAGGAATGGGGTACTTGTTTTTGATGTTTACCTTATTAAGTGCCCGGTAGTCGATGCAAAGACGAAGGGACCCATCATGCTTCTGTTGAAATAACACCAGTGCACCATAAGGACTCTTTGATGGTTGGATGAAGCCGACATCCAACAACTCTTTCAATTGCCTCATTAGCTCCTCTAACTCTGGGGGAGCCATTCGATAAGGTGCCATGGCCAAAATCTTGGCACTCGCCTCCAACTCAATGGAGTGAACCACCTCCCTGTTGGGTGGAAGTCTCTTCGCCAACTCCGGGGGCATGACGTCTTTAAAGTCTTCAAACACCTCCACCACCTCTCTTGGCATGTCATCCATGGTGCTAAAAGGTTCCTCATTGAACTTTAAGATGGTAAGGAATGTTGGCTCATTCTTCTTGAGTCCCTTGGAGAGTTGCATTGTGGACAAAGTATTGGCCTTCAATGTTGCTTCCCTCGCAAGTGGTACCATGCATGCACTTTCTTCGCCCATGATGCACATGGTCTCGGCGAAGGGGATGGAGAATGCCCACACCCCATCCCCAACATAATGGGGTAGTCATCCATTGGTGCAACTGAGAAGTCCACTTGGCCACACCAATCACCGATTTGTAGAAGCACGCCCCGAGCAACTCCATAAATAGGCCGTGCCTCCGAGTTGACGGCCTTTTGATCCATCCTTGCTCCTCCTTTTATTAGAGACCTAGCCTCTTGGCCTCCTTAACTTTAATAAAATTATGAGAAGCGCCGGTATCTACTAAAGCATGAGTGTTGAAGTCGCGTACCTTTGCTTCTACATACATGCGCCCCTTTTTTGTTGTCTTGGATAAGTCAACCTTGGCTTTGATGGTATTGAGTATCCGCAATGATCCCATTTTAGTATTCTCTTGGCGGGATTCTTCCTCGTCAATTTAGATGAGGGCCGAAAGCTTCAATTGTTTTGGGCAATCCCTAGCAAAGTGGTTGCCGTCGCATAGGAAACATCTAAGCTTGGTTTTGTCACCACCCATCTTGTCATAGCTTGGCTTGCCTTATTATGCAAGGGTGGTTTGTTGCCTCCATTCTTTGCTTGACCTGAAGTCTCTCCCCCGCCTTTGCCCTTGTTAAACTTTTGTCCCTTGACTTTGTAGGCTCAGTTTTCTGGAATTCAATAAGGGACTCAGCCACATCGATAGCATTAGCGAGATCTTGAGGTCCCCGTCGCTACACCTCAATCTTGGTCCATGGTTGTAGGCCATCAACGAATGTCAAGAGAGCCTCTTTGTCTGACATATCGAGGATCTCCAACATAAGTTCTGAGAACTCCTTCACATACTCACGAATAGTATTCTTATGGGAAAGCCGGCGTAGTTTGGCATGAGCTTCATGTTCGGAATTCTGGGGATAGAATTGCCTTTTTATCTCCCTCTTGAAGTTATCCCAAGATTCCATAATGCATGTGCCTTTTTCTATGTCGACATGTCTTCTTCACCACCAAAGCATCGCCGCATCCGCCAAGTATAGAGGAGCCGTCTTGATATTCTTAGCATCGTCCTCTATACTCATAGCGTCGAAATATTGCTCCAAGCTTCATAAGAAATTATTAAGTTCCCTAGCATTTCTAGACCCATGGAAGCTTTTGGGCCTAGGGACATCAACCTTAGGAGAAACAATAGAAGAGAACGTACCTTGGGCCACCACAGCCTTGCACAAGGAGACTTCTCCCTTCATCTCCTTCATTTTCTCCCTTATAGCGGCAAGCTTAGCATGGACTATATCATACTTGGAGTTGATAAACTTTCTTAACTCCTCGGCGATAGAGTTAATAGTGGCTTGCATATCCCCTCCGAGCTCGACACCCTCGCCTTTTAGCCCCTCGATGCTTTGGCCCAACTCCTCGAACTTATCCCAACCATTTGTCATGGTAAGCTCCACCTTAGCAAGCCTGGCTTCGAATGTGGTCATCACATCCCTTGACTTATCCTTTCGACCTTTGCCACTGGTGGGATTCTGTTCCCTCTCATTTTGTCCCATGCCTATGGTAACGTTCGATACCACAACAATTCCTTATCACGTCCCAATGCAACTTGCTCTGATACCAACTATCACGGGCTTAGTTTTTGAACGCCTCGACTCGTGCAGCCTTAGACACCTTTGCTACAAAAAAATGCTAAGTAAGCCTACGAAACAACCGAAAGAAAGGCTAAGGAAGTAATAAGCAACAAATAGAGCTAGAGAGAAAGCTTTGGTTGTATTCACAATTGATTGCTTGATGTTACAAATGCAGGAATATCCCTTATTTATAAATGTCTAAGTATCTAGAAAGTTCTACCAACATCTTGGGTATTCTATGTACAAAGTTTCCCAAGGAAGTCTCTCCCATGTCCTAGAACCTTCCACACATTTCTAATATTTACACATGTGAGGTAAATTCTAAAACCATCTCCAAAATTTCTATTTGTTGGAATGCCAATGAATGGTCTAGAATGTTCTAGACAATGTGGACACTTTGACACTCCCATTGGCTCAATATTTGAGCCATTATGGTGGTCTTGTAACATTTAGTAATCTTATATAACAAATAAAAGGATAAAGATAATTTGGTTACAAAATTATAGAGATGCAAATTGGGTCGGGCTCGATGAATCGCCAAGGTGATGTTTGGTAACGTTTTCGTTTTTCTATTTTTTGTATTTGTTTAATTTTTGTTTTGTTTTGTTTTATTTTTTATAAAATAGAAACTAAAAATATGTTTGTGTTCACTTATTTTTAAACTATTTAAAAATAAAAATATGTTTGTATTTTTTAAACTATTTTAAAAAAAGGTGGTG
>BRYE01000023.1:8377217-8379717 GCA_030159115.1 Actinidia arguta var. hypoleuca
TGTTTGGCAATTCCTCGACCCATTTGCCTTTGGCTTTTTCAAACCTCTTCTTGATTCCATTCGTGATTGTTTTATTGGTGGCCTCGGATTGCCCATTGCACTAAGGGTAAGTCATTGTTGAGTTGTAGAATTCAATTTTTAGCTGCCCCAACAAGTTCTTGACTTTCTGGCTCATAAACTAAGTTTCGTTGTTTGATACAAACATTTTGGGAATGTCAAACCTTGATAAGACATTTATGCAAATGAATCTGATTACATTCGCTTCTTTGATTTGGGCTAATAGTTCAGCCTCTACCAATTTGGTGAAATAGTACGTGGATGCTATCAAAAAAATTTTGTTCCCCAAAACTCAGGGCAATATCCCCACAATGTCCATTCACCATTGGGCAAAGGGTCATGAACTGATGAGAGGAGTCAAGTCTCTTACTGGATGATGGATTAGGGGGAGAAGAGTTGACATTTTGCACATTAGTGGATGTATAAATAGGCGTCTTTCCGCATGAAAGGCCACCAATACCCCTGAGTCCCATGGAGTGTAGTTTGTAAATGCCTTCATGGATCTCAAATAGTACGTATTTGACCAAGTTTGGGTGGAGACACATAGTAGATAGGGCCTTGAATATGATCTTTTGTACAAGTCTCCTATGGGGGTGATCCAGAACTGTGCTGCTTTTATTTGGAGTTTGTGTGCATCTTTCTTGTCCTCTGACAGCTTGTCATATCAAAAAAAATTGCAATTCAGTCAATCCAAATTGGTCCCAACTCGGGGTTGACTAGGACATATTCCTAATGCGTTTCATGGTTGGGAACCGAGGTCAATCGAATGTTATGGTCTAACCAGTTCCTCTCTCAAAAAATGATGCCAAGGTTGCCAATGCATCTGCATATGAATTTAAATCCCTCCCCACTTGCTCGATTTTGACTGCTTTGAATTCAGTGAGGAAGGTTTTCGCGATTGCCAAGTACTTAGCCATATTGGCTCCATGACCTTCAAATTTTCATGTGACTTAGTTGACAACCAGTTTTGAATCACTAAAAATAAGGAGCTCGAAAACCTTTAGCTTGTTGGCAAACCAAAGTCCTGCGATGAAAGCTTCATACTCGGTCTCATTATTTGTTATTGAAAAATTCACCCTAAAGTAGTGCTAAAAAATTATGCCTTTAAGACATTTTAGAACAACTCTTGACCTTGCCCATAAGCTATTTTTTTGCTCCGTCAATAAACATTTTCTAGGCTGAGGAAAGATCAATCTGAGGTGGTTCCATGCGAACCTCTAGACCTTTATTATTATCCCCAACTGTGGTTTCCTCTACAACTTGAGTTGGTTATTTGATAAACTTAGGAGCCTCAAGTGCTAATTTGATCTCAATTGGTGTTCCTGGCAAGCTTTTGACCTTTCTGTGTGTAGACACAAGGCAAACTTGCTTTGCACTTACAATTTGGGGTGAGAACTCTATGACAAAATTAGCCAAGAGTTGGCATTTTATTACTACCCTTGGAAGAAATTTTATGTCCAATTAGCCGAGCTCAATAGCCCATTTGGAAAGTCGTCCGGACAAGTTTGCTTTTGGTACAATATTTTTGAGTTGAAACTCGGTGTACGCTACGATGAGGTATGCTTGGAAATAGTGCATGAGCTTCCATGAGGTTAGAACCAAAGCCAACACACGTTTTTCCAACAGCAGGTACCTTATTTGGTAATCCGTAAATATCTTGCTAACAAAGTAAATCGGGCACTATTCTTCATCTACCTCCCTTAGAAGCACTAAGCTAATGATGTGTTCAAAGATGGTGAGGTATACATAAAGTAGTTGTCTCTCATCCGGGGTGAAAAGTAGTGGAGGTTCAATTAAGTATTTCTTGAATTGTAAGAGTGCGAGTTTGCATTCCTTATTCCAATAAACTTTATATTTTTGCGAAGGAGCTGAAAAAATGGACGGCATTTGTTAGAGGACTTACTATTAAATCGGTTAAGTTCTTCCATCATTCTAGTTAGTTTTTGAACCTCCTTTGCAGTACTCAGGCTAACAAGGTCATTGATTGGCACAATTTATTCCAGCTTTGCCTCAATCCCTTGCCAAGTTACCAAGTGTTCTAGAAATTGTCCCAAACTAAGTCCAAAGGCACATTTGGATAAGTTCAATCTCAGTTTGTGTTCCTTGAGTATTGTGAACACCTCGACGAGGTCCTTCAAATGGTTTGGCTCTTTTTTGCTTTTGACCACCATGTCGTCAATGTAAGCGTCCATGGCTTTACCCATAATTAGCTTGAAAATTTTGGTAATAATTCTTTGATATGTGGCTCTGGCATTAACTCGAAGGGCATGACCTTGTACCAAAATATGCTGCATGGGGGTGATAAAGGCAATTTTTTCTTGATCAGGCTCGTGCATTGCTATTTGGTGGTAATCTCGATATGCGTCCAAGAAACTCATATAAGCATGATCCATGACAGAGTCCACCAGTTGGTCAATTTTGGGTAAGGGACAATAGTCTTTAG
>BRYE01000023.1:8394717-8407217 GCA_030159115.1 Actinidia arguta var. hypoleuca
ACAAATGCCCTCCTTGGGACCTTGGGCTTTGTTTGGCCCAAGCAACAAACTTAAACCAAAAATCAATCTTGGGTCCAATCCATTTGGCCCACTTTATCACACATCTCCTTTAAATCCCAAAAAGAAATCTAATTCAAAATGCTCCCAAGCCCAAATATAAATTCCATCAAGCCCAATGTAAGATACCCTTAGGCCTAACTACTTCACAATTGACCCAATTAAATTTAAATGTGTCCAACCCACACTAAAGTCCATACAATACATAAAATATATATATATATATATGTGTGTGTGTGTGTGTGTGTGTGTGTGTGTGTATACACATGGCACGCTAACATCATAATCATTTCAAAAAACAATTTTGAAGCCTTACACTCTTAGCTCGTCACAAATTAAGTCCAAGGAGATTACCTCATTAAGGATCTTTTAATGGTGGTCTATCTATATAAGGTGAAGGCCATGCCAATCAAGATCAAAGATTTTAAGATTTGGCAAATTACTAGAGAAAAGAACAAGAAGGTTGATATCTTGGCTAATCTAGCATCAGTCTTCGATTTTAAATCAGATAGGAGCATCTCTCTAGAGTTCTTGTCAAATCAAAATATTGACATCTCCAAAATCATTTGTCAAGCAACAACAGATCCGACGTGGATGGATGACATCATTGCATATCTTAAAGATGGAAAATTACAATCTGATAATCTCTAAGCAAGACAAATTCAATATCGATTAGCTAGATCTTGCCTCCTCAAAAAGACTTTGTATAAAAGATCTTTCTCAGGACCATTCTTGAGGTGTCTCCGATCTGAGGAGGCAAACTATGTGCTTAGAGAAATTTATGAAAGTATCTGCGAAAATCACTTCAGAGCTAGATCACTAGTTAGGAAGGCTGTTCGCCAATGATATTTTTGTCCTTAGATGGAACGAGATGCGATGACATTCACTAGAAAGTGTAACAAATGTCAGAGATGTGCCCCAATTAGTTATCTCCCTCTTACCTAGATGGTGCCTATGACCAGTCCATGGCCATTTGCCCAATAGAGGATAGACATACTTGGACCTCTACCTCAAGCTCTTTAATAGAGAAAATTCTTAATTGTCTCCATAGATTACTTCACAAAGTGGATAAAAGCGAAACTTCTCGCCAAAATCACTGAAAGAAACGCCAAAAATTTTATTTGGAAAAACATCGTTTGTAATCATCTAAGAACAGTTCAAAGAAATTCAACAACGATGAATTCAAGCTATTTCGTTTGGACCTTGCCATCTCCAACCATTTTTTCTCGTTTGGTCATCCATAGGAAAAGGGTCAAGTGGATGTCACCAACAGAACGATTTTGAGAAATCTGAAGGCGAGGTTAGAAAAATTTTAAAGTGAATGGGTAGAAGATCTTTCAACTGTACTCTGGGCCTACCACAAGACAAGTAAGATCCCTACGGGCGAGATGCCATACTCGCTTGTATATGGAACATAATCAGTCATACCAGTGGAGATAGAAATGCTGAGCTTTAGGACATTGAATTTTGATAAGGAGAACAATGGAGCAGAGTTAAGTCTTAATCTTGATCTCCATAACGAAAAGAGGGAGCAAGCCAAGGTGCGCCAGGCTGCCTACAAACATCAGATAGAAAAGTACTATAATTAGAGGGTTAGGCATAGGTCATTCCTACCTGGCGACTCGATCTTAAGGAAAGTCACTTTGTCTACAAAAGAGCTTAGTGCTAAAAAGCTCGGCCCTACGTGGGAATCTCCCTACAAAGTTATCAAGGTGTCCAGGCCAAGAACTTATTGGCTAGAAGACATGAAAGGCAAAACACTACTTCATCGCTTGAATGCTGAACACTTGAAAAAGTATTACGAATAATTTTTTTGATCGCCACTTGATGAAGGTCGCCTAAGCGACGTGATATTACAAAAATCTTATTTTGTTAAAGACGTTATCATGATCGCCAGTCTTCGTGTAATTGTAGTTATCTCAATAAAATCATCAAGTTCTCCAGTTCAATTTTGTTATTTTGCCAATGGAGTTTATGTCACCAAACTAGAATATATCGCCAATTTCGCCAAAATAGGTTATCTCCAATTTCTCCATTTTTTCCATTTAATCGAATTAATCTCAATTTGATCGCCAACTTAAGATCGCCTATTTACTTATCTTCTCGTCACCATATTTGTTCACCAAGGGCCAAAAGTGTTGAAAACTTCACCCAGATTAACCAAGGCATCAAGCTTGCCAAATTGATCTGATTACCATAATCAAGTTTAAAGTTTAACAAAATAAAGTTTGAAGTTTAACTTATTATGTTCGCCTAACAATTTTGTTCTTCAGCTGATTAAGTTTGGTTCGCCAAGCTTATCTCGCCAACCTCATTAAAAGTGATAACGCCAAAAAAAACTAATACTTTATTATGGAAGAAATTAATACAAAAATTGCAAGGAGACATGAAGAAAAATTATGATTTCATTGATTTATCCATTACATAAAAAAAATATACAAGTTGCCTATGGAGATAAAGGGTTGACATCCTAATCGCCCTTCTCCTCCTCCTATTCCTCCGCTTCAGCTAGCTTGGGGTCAATTTGGATGTCCTGGATGTCAATCTCAGGATGAAGACGACTGATATGCTTCTTGCACAAGTCGAAGCCCTCGCCAAAGTACTTGGAAGCTGCCTATTCCACAGCCTCTTAAAAATCATCTGAAGCTTTGTAGCCTTCAACAGCTGACTCTCTGGCGAGGACCTCATTTTTCTTAAGTTCACCCATCTCCTTCTCTAACCTCTCCAAGGTGGTGGCATGGTCTTCTTTCATTTTTGCAGCTCACCGATGGTGCACAGCTTCTCAACCTCGAGCTTGGTTACCCTACCTTCTAGCTCTTTGGTGATGCCCTGGGCTCGAACCATGTCATCTCGGATGGATCCAACATTGGCGTGTTCAACCATTGTCGCATCTCTCTACTATGTCCAACCAAAGAAGACCCAATTACCACCGCCTACAAAAAATAAAGCCTATTAGAACAACAAAAATGCATAAGTACAAGACTAATTTAAAAGGCCTACGAACTATCTGGATGACAACATGAAAGAAAGTTATGATTGCCTGATTGATGTCCATCTTATCTAGCTCTACTTGATCGGTAGGCAAGACAAGCCCTTGAAAGAGCTTCTCTACTACCTTGAGATTCCCTAAGATAGAGGCATTGGGCCCTAAGTCAACCCTGGGGTTAACTAAGGTCCCCTCCCTGAGAACTGCAACACGGGCTAACACCTTGCTCACCATTTGGCTCGGCGTCAACTCAGACTTAGGGGGACTCTTCTTCTTATCCTTGGGCGGTGGCATGGTCCCCTTATTCTTGACAATAGTAGCCTATTTGCTCTTCTTTATGGGCAAGATGTCGACCATCTCCTTCCATGGGTGCTTTTCTCCCATTGTGATGCCCTTTGCTACGAGTGTGGCACCCTTGGATTCGCCTCCCTTTGCCATATGGGCAAGCTTCTTTAGGCTTACCATCTTTGACATAGCTACAAAAGGAAATATGAGTTAGTTAATAAACAAGATGAATCACTTAGAGAAAAAGGAAGGCAGTACCATCTGATCTAAGCTCGGGAGGCAGCCACAAATCTGACCAGGCCTTTGAGCTAGAGCTCGAACTTGAGCTCGAGCTACCTGATCCCAAACCAAGGAAAGGTAGTTGGATTTTTCCCTTTAAGAGCCTTAATAGTGTTAGGTCGGGAAGGTGAGGTAAAACTTTTCTCATTCCCTTCCTAATGGTCCTTATGTACTCCACCAATCATTTCAAGAATGGTCACCTTGGGGAGAATCATCTAGGTAATGGTGGGACTCACCCTCTTCTGAGTTGCATTACTTATCGATTTATCCTCGACATTATCTTCGCCCCTAGACACCATTTTTCTAGAGTCGAGGGCAAAGCTTCTACAAAAGGACCTAAAGCCAAGGATTTGCTTAATCGAGAAATATTATCCTTGCTCTAGTGAATCCAAGATCTGATTGAACCTTTGTTGTTCATCCTTAATCAATACGGGCAGCTTGTTATAGTGCTTACCTGAAAATGTGACTGTTAGATAAGGAAGAAGGATTAAACTTGGTAATGAGAAATTAAGTCATTGAATAGGGACTGACCTAGGGTGTTCCACGACCTCGGGACCTTTAGAACTCTAAAATCCCTGGACAATCTGCGGGCGAACTCCCAATCATCCCCCGAGACGAAAAAGAATTTCTTCTTCTGCCCCTTGACATTGTTGGGGTACCCCCTGAGTAGGGTTTTCTTCGGCCTTGCCTTGAAATATATCCATCCAAAGTCTGGCTTCGGATTGTTGAATAGGCTGAACAAATTACTAAATTCGTTGAGGGAAAGGGCAAACTTATAAAATCACCAAAGCACCACCGTGCAGACAACACTTCGCCATGCATTGGGGGTGAGCTGGGCGGGGCGGATGTTATAGTAGTGTAGTATTCTCCTAATGGTTGGATGGATAGGAAGACAAAGGCCATCCTAGAAGGCGGCCTCATAGAAGGCTACCTCACTTATGTGAGTATACACAATGGTCTCATCCACCTTAGGAAGCCTAATTTGAATCCCAACTAGAGAGGAGCATGACTCATTTGGACGATCCAGCTCACCTTGAGCATGACTCTTTCACCAATATTTATCCTGATCGCTAGTTGGGACACTCGGTCTCCTTGAACATTCTCATTTCCCCTCGGACCTCGCACCATTCAAGGTCGAGGTGGCTCACCTCGCCCTTCTCCAGGAAGATGAAATGAACACAAGACTCCATCTCCACTATATTTCCTACTTTCATGATGCGGTCTCCATTTGGCATCCTCCCCTTTTTTCTATGAGATTCTCTAACATGCCTTTCATACTTGGTTGCCCGATGATTACGTCGTGATCTTCTCGCACGTCTCTCCAGTCTCCATCTGTAAAAGGCCGCTCACCCTCTACCATAAAGGGGTAACTGGATTTTCACTCTGAGAGCTTTAACTTAATTATTTCTCTATTGTGCTCTGTCTAGATCATTCATCTCGATCTCATCTCCACACCAGAGAATTTTTAGTGGTCTCACCCCGGCCGGTAACGTTTGTTCTCTTGCGCAGGTCAATACCGAGGTCATTACCAAACTTAAAGAGTAATTCTGACTGTTGGTTGTTCATTCCAAATTTCTACCACAACAATTGTTATGTAGGTAATAATTCTCTCTTTTTTCATTTTCTTATATTGAAAATTTATTGTATTTATGTTCATAAATATACGTTTGAACACACAATAAGTTTTAATATGCAACGTGGGATTGAAAACTTAGTAGCTAGGGGAATAATTTTTAATAATCTAGGGATAATTGCATGATGGTGTCATTCGCTCCAATGAATTTTTTTCAAATAAAGCTTATTTAATTTATATTTAGTTAATGATAGTACATTTCATGAAAGACAATACATAAGCAACCATATTTTGTGTATAAAAGATATAGAAATTTAAGAATATGAAAAGAAAGAGATGTTGGATATTGAATGACGATGGCCTTGGCCTTGGCCTTGGCGATAACTTTTCTATACAGTATTTAAGGAGCTCAAAAAACCTTCAACCAACATTTAATTTGTTGCCTTATGAGAGTTCAAAAATTATTGTGTATAGCTACAATGTTTAATGAATTTGTATGTTATTTTAACTCACGAAGATAATTTTTATGCATGTGGATTTCTTAATTATATTCTTTAGCTTAGGCAAGTACAATAGCATAATTATGGAATGATAATAATCTTTTTTTCAAGTCTATTTTTGTTTTATGCTAGTATATTTAAAAGGGAAAGGCCCAGAAGACCTCTGCCCATGTTCGTTGCAATTTTTGACATTGGAATGTTTAACTTTTCTCTTCAATCCACTTTTGTCACCGACACATGCCTGCAGTGCTGGAAATAGCGATTGCTAGAAAAGGGTCTGTCAACCAACCAGGCTCACAAAAGTCATCGAATTCACTAACTAAATGATAACATCCAGTTGGATCATTAAATGCTTGATATATATATAAAATTAGTGAGGAACATGCTTATTTAGAACGCACCAAATATTTTTTGCCCAAAAATACTTTCCCTTATAAACAAATCACTCGCTTCAAATTCCTTGATTCTGTGCTAGGAATATGGAAATTAAAATCTCCAAGTAAACCGACCAAATTAAATTAAAAAAAGGTTTTGAATATTTTGATGCTCTTTTGGGTTTTTTAGGTTTGCCAACTACATTTGTTGTTTTTGTTTTCAATAATGCTTAATAGTAAATAAAAAAATATTTGAAAATATTATAAATAATAAAATTGTTTCTCTTACTAAAAGTATAAATTTTTAAATGAATTGATGGATAATACTCTCATAAGTAAGAGTGTTATAGACATAGCAGCTAAAGAGATTGTCCAAACAGTGGAAAACGAGACAGAGAAAAAGTCTGAGAAACAAGATGCTGAAAGATCAACAAGGCTTAGAAAAAGACCAGTATGGATGAAGGATTATATCACGTAAAGTTGTAGGAAGTAGCACTAATAAAGGAGTGACAAAGCAGTTAGTTTGTTAGTAAAACAGTTACAATTTGTAAGAGCTGTAGCTGAGTTAGTTAGAAAGAAGTTAGTAGTTATTTGTTTTCTTGAAATAACTAATCAAATACATAACTACTACGTTAGCTGGATAAATATATTTGTAATGAATCAATTGAGGATATAAAAAAAATAAAGATTTGTTTCTTGAATTCATGAGGAGCCATCTCTAACTCGAATAGAGAACAACACTATGTTTTGAATAGAGCTTCTAAGGGAAAAACTTGTTCTTAACATTGGTGCTTTCATTACTTCTGTAATGTCTGAAGGAACCAGATATGCAAAGATTGATGATTCTATCGAGTCTCAATGAGTTTAGAAAAGAGATTGAAACTCAAATTCGTGATCTATATAACACGATTACAAGGTTCATGTAGGCTATTGATCAAATAATAGAGGATAGAGGTGATTCTGTAAGGCGTACAGAGGAACCAACAATGAATACTTCTCACAATAACAATTATCAACATCAATCCATGAAGATTGATGTACCGCATTTTGATGGAACAGATGTTTCTAGCTGGGTATTCAAAATTGAACAGTTTTTTCAATATTAAAACACTCATAATGATTAGAGAATTATGATCTCTTCTTTTCATTTGGGAGGTTCTACTTTGATCTAGTTTAAATGGATGCATTGTAATGGTTTCATAAGGCCCTTAATCTCAAATTTGGTCCTTCTATGTATGAAGATTATAGAGGTACGTTTTCCAAGTTATAACAAACATCATTTGTAGCAAATTATCAAACATAATTTGAATATCTTTCTACAAAGATACATGGTTTATCTGAGCAATTGTTGATCAGTTTTTTATTTTTAGTTTAAAACCTGAAATTAAACGTGAGTTGCTGGTAGCGCAGCCTCAGTCATTGTTGCAAATCATGGTTTTAGCAAGATTATAAGAAGATAAATTCAATGAGTTAAAACAGTATTTTAAGTCTTATTGGCAGCGACCTTCATTTGAATCTTTTACACCTATTAATTCAAAGCCTGTACTTAGTACTTTTCCTTAGCAATCAAAGAGTCCATCTCTACCCGTTAAAAGATTGAGTCCAGTAGAACTCAAGATTAAGAGGGAAAAAAAGTTTATGTTAAAATTGTGATGAGAAATATGCACCTTGCCATAAGTGTAAAGCAAAAATTTTTTCTCCTTATTGGTGAGGATGAAGATCAAGAATCAATGGTAATATAGGAAACAGAGCTAGTAGTTGATAATATTGATTCCAGTATTACTGCTTTTCCTGAAGTTAGTATGCATGTATTGGCTAAATAGATAAATGTTGTAAATTGCATGCCCACATATCCAAATATTTAATTATAATTTAGAATGAGAATTCATTCAATCATACAATTGAATATTATCTTATTATATCATGAGATGGTATGCATATTATTATATATCATGAGATGATATGTCCCTAAGTTATCGAGAGATACGATATATGTGTAAAAATCTAGATATTAATCATTGATTCTGATAATTTTAAACTAGTTCATAGTCGGTGTTGAGATTGGACGTCTCATCTATGAATACTATAATACTGTTAACCTCTATGTAATATGATGATTTATCTCAACCATCGGAGTAGATGACTCTGAGTTAAAGTATTGGTATATTTAAAATATACTAAACTGAATTATCAAAAGAAAGTAAATCATATAAAACTTTAGCTTTATGATAAAATCTTATATTCGTTATTTGCAGTTAACTCAAGTTCTTGACATCGTTTACTTTGATTTACCAATGAGTGAAGCTAATTGAGGTCAACACCTCGGTATCTTGGATAGTCATTGTTAGGTATGTGAGAACACTTAATTCTTAAAATGAAATCTCGCTCTCTTCTAGGAGAGAGTGGGTATCACTTATGAGTTAATTCATTAATTTGGTCATTGAAATATGGATCTGATCTTTTCGATAAATTGCTTATCAATTTATCAAAAAGAAGACCTATTGTTTTAATGACTAAATAGGAAATGAATTATAAATCACGAGGGTTAGAATAATTAAGATTTGATGACTGTTAGTTAATTCAACCCCAATTATTGATACTCGTAGAAAGGATTTTAATTATGGTATTAAAATAGCAATAAGGGTATTTTAGTCCTTTTGCTTTGGAGTGTAATCAAAATTATTTAGTGAAATTAATTTGAATTAATTAAATTATTAAATTAAGTTATGAGATAACTTGAACTTTTAATAATTTAATTGAAGTCAAACTAGGACTCCCTAAGATCTTTATCCTTATCATAGTTGGAGACCTAGCCTATATATGTGACATGTGGACTGTCAATTCTTATAATTTTATTCTTTGCAAGACTTTTGAGAGAAAAATCTGAAAATACACTCTAAAATGATTGGTTAGGGTTAAGGAATAAAAGAGAGAAGATCGAAAGGTCTAGAAAACTAAAAAAATAAAATCCTAAAGTGTTTAGGACTAGAGTTTTATAAAAAATAAAGTGCTAAAATTTGCTGAAAAAATGCTATGATAAGTTGCTGAAATTTTCAACAATAAGGTGCTGAAATTTGCTAAAGAAATGCAGCAATAAAGTGTTGAAATTTATTAAAAAAATACAACAATAAGGTACTGAAATTTTCTAAAAAAGCACAGTAATAAGTTCCTAAAATTTTCAACAATAAGGTATATCGAACTTCCTCTTTATCAACATTATAAGATTACATGGCTGAAATTCTGAAATAGAAAAAAATTAAAAACCTAGCTTCCGTTGTGAGAAAACTACTCCCTTCAATAAGTCCAAGAACTATAGGAGTTAAAGATAGAATTAGCAATCATTATGTTCACATTTTAATAGATAGTTCCATACACACAATTTTATACAAGAAAGGGTAGTTCATTAATTAGGATTACCCACTACACCCTCCAAACAATTCAAAGTTTACATTGGTATTGGAGATTTTTTGGTTTGTGATAGAAGTTGTGTTGAAGTAAAATTATGTCTATAAGGACAAATATTTTGTATGGATTTGTTCATTTTTCCTATTTAAGGAGCTGGTGTAGTTTTGGGCATCCAATGGCTTGAACTTTTGGGTCTTGTGGTCATTGATTACAAGTTATTGACAATGAATTTTCAGTGGAAGGGCAAGGCAGTTCACTTGACAGGAGAACCTTAAATTAATGATGATTTTTTACTTGGTAAGCAACTTATGAAGCTAACAAAAAGCCAGAGTATTGTTTCACTATACCAACCCAAAGTCATATTGCGTGAAAATGAAAGCAATGATATACCAGCTTGTGTCTAGCCTTTATTACATAAACATGCAGACATTTTTGAAACTCCAAATACTCTACCTCCATTTAGAATTACTGACCATCAAATTCATCTCAAACCAGAAGTTGCTCCTATAAATGTCGGGCCATATAAATACCCTTATTTTTAGAAATCAAAGATGGAAAAATTGGTTCAGAAAATGTTGCAGTAGGAAATTATCAAACCAAGTCAGAGTTCTTTTCTTCACCTGTTCTGTTGGTTAAAAAGAGGGATGGATCCTAGATATTTTGTATAGATTACAGAGTACTAAATGCTATCACCATCAAGGATAAATTTTCAATTCCTATAATTGATTAATTGTTAGATGAACTAAAGGGTGCAGTGGTGTTTTCTAAACTAGATCTGAGATCAGGTTATCACCAAATTCGTGTGAAGGCAAGTGACATCCACAAGACTGCATTCAGATTATGAAAGTAGTGTTTTTTTCATTTTTAAAAAAATTATAAATATATTTCTAAACAAGTCCTATTGAGGCAAACACTTCTGTTGTAAATATATTTCTTTTGTTTCCAACTTAGTTCTGCCTTTTGCATGCCTTGGCATAATTTTTATTTAATTTAGACTTGCCTTTGAATGTTTAGAACGCCCTAAGCTTGGTGCTCAGATTGCTCGGCCAATAGTCTTGCGATTGGTTTGAGATGTCGTGAGTTTGGTGCTCAAGCAAATGATGATTGCATCTCGTTCGGGTAAATTTCAAACTTAGAAAAAATTTGATATGGAAGGAATAATTCCTCCAAACCAAGATAAATATGTTTTTCGCAACTAACAAAAACCCTTTGAAAATAGCCGAACTCAAAGATTGCACGATCAAAAATAATTACAACTTTTTCTATAAAATAGCTCGGTTTAAAATTAAAGTTGCTATATGCTTTACTAATAAAATCTTCTCAAGCCGTTTGAGTTCCAAGGTCTCAGAATTCTCTTTCTCTCCAAGTCCTCAAGATGGTATGCTCATTTTCCAGTGAGCTTAGTGATTTTGTATGGACTATACCAATTTGGGTCGAGCTTCCCGTCCACTGGGTTCTTGGTATTTCCAGCAACCTTTCTCAAAACGAGATCGCCAATTGAAAATTCTCTATGTTGGACCCTTTGGTTGTATGTTTTGGTGAGTTGTTTCTGATAATCGATCATTCTTATAAGTGCATTTTATATTCTTTCTTCATTGAAGTTAAGGTCGCAAGCTAGCACCTCATCATTGTGATCATTATCATAAATTTTGCCTTTTTTGAGCCTTTTTTGAGCCTCTTCTTGATCTCATTAATGATAGTTTTGTTGGTCACCTCAGTTTGCTCGTTGCACTATAGGTAGCTCAACATTGAATTGTAAAACTCAATTTTCTTGACTTTTTGACACACAAATTGGGGTTCAAACACAAACGATCTGAGGATGCCGAACTGAGATTGAATGTTGTTGCATATGAATTTAATAATGTTAACATCCCTAATATGAGCTATTAGATCAGCTTCAACCGTCTTGGACTTTGAGGGTAATAGTTCCCAAGGGCTTGTAAGCTTGACCATTGAACCCGACTAACAAAGCTCAAGTCGGCTTCAAATCAACCTTAGTCAACTTCAATTGTTTAAATAAATCATAATACATCACCTCAATTGAACTACCAGTGTCCACCAAAATTCATTTGACATCATAATCGTGGATCCGCAACTAGATGACCAAGGGATCGTTGTGGGGATAATGGACTCGCCCAAGATTTACCTTGGTAAAGGTGATGCTTCTTGGCTCAAATGAGCCATATCGTGGCTTCTTGGCCGCTGACTTGACTAAGAGGACCTCATTCATTTGTTTGATAATGAGAATCTCCCCATAGATCCTATTCTCAAGCTCGTGGTATGTGAATAGTCCCGATGGGGAGGTCTTCCTTCAAGGAATTGTCGGCATCTTTCCTGTCTTGATCAAACCTTGGATTAGGTTTGACCTCAATTTTTTGCTCTGCCTTTGTCTTTTCTTGATCAACGAACTCCTTAAAGTGCGTTACATGAATCGTTGATCCAAGAAAGACTTCAAGGCTATGCAATTTTCTATCATGTGTCCCTTCTCTTCGTGGTAATCACACTTCCATTGTTGGTTTTTTTTCTTCGGGTCCTCTCCCATTGGGATATGATTCTTGTAGTATGGCTAGTCTCATATCTTGTCAAGGAGCTTACAGGTCGGTTACTTGAAGACCACAAAGACTCCTTGTTTTTCCTCGCTCTCCTTGTACTGTTTCAATGAGCCCTCTCCCTAAGAGGACGTCAGTATTGCTTGTTCAGCCTGCTTAACATCGTCCTCTAACCTAGCATACATTTGTACTCTGGACATGAGGTCTCAGAGATCAGTTAAGGAGTTAAGCATTAAGTCATCCCAAAGTTTCTTGCCTGGAGTCAGCCCGAGATTGTAGCTGACCACTGCGAGCTCCTCTGAATACCCTTTGATCTCATTGTACAACTCCCAATTTCTCTAGCTGTATTTGTAGAGCATCTCGTTCTTTCCCTTTTAAAGTGTTAGGAATGCACTCATGCCCTTTGGTATTTTGGTATTGATGACAAACCGACCCACGAATGACTCGAACAACTAGAAAAACTCTCGATTGACCCTAAAGGAAGTTTCTCGA
>BRYE01000023.1:8429717-8442217 GCA_030159115.1 Actinidia arguta var. hypoleuca
AAACTTAGAATTCCTGGAATGCCATCCACGTTCTCCATATGTTCTCACATCACCAATCCCGAGCAGATGAATCTCACTTACCCCATCTCCATTAGGTTTCCTAAATTCGCGATGCTATCTCCATTTGGCATTCTCTTCCTGTTGCGTCGCGATCCTCGACCATGGTTTCCTTATTTGGTTATCCGACGAGTACGCCATGATTTTTTCACATAGTTGTAAATTCATCTATAAAAGTCCGCTCACCATCTACCAGAAAAGGATAACTGCATTCTCACTATTTGAGCCATAACTCTACTATCTATGGAGGTTTTGGATCATAAGGATGTTCAACCTCATCTTGGAAAAGGCATGCTAGAGAGCCAAATGGGCAGGCAAAAGAGGAGGTCTACAACCTATCCACGCCTATGTCAGAAGCTCTCCAGCCCATCACCTTCATCAATGAGGATTTAAGAGGCTTGTATCTCTCCCATGATGATGCATTGGTCATATCTGCCACAATCACCAATTTCAAGGTTCAGAGGATCCTAATTAATTACGGGAGTTCCACTGACATTCCGTTCATCTCAGCATTTGACAAGATGGGGATAAGGTGAGACAAGCTCTACCCTTTTCATACTCCTCTAGTCAAATTTGGAGGAGGTTCAATACACGCCCTTGGATGAATCAAGATACCCTTGACTTTGGGGGTAGAACCCCACCAGACTACGGTGTGGCAGGATCTCATTGTCGTGGATTGTCCTTCGCCATACAACTCAATCTTAGGTTGCCACACCTTGAGTAAAATCAAAGCCATTACTTCTACTTATAACCTAATAATGAAGTTTCCTACTTCGACTTGGATAAGCAAGATAAGGGGCGACCAAAAAGTTTTCAGGCAGTGCTTCATGACAGCAATGAAAATCAACTATACTCTGATAACCAGTGCCAAATAGCAGTTACAGATAAACGATGCCGAGATGGAAGTGCTGAAAGATGAAGTAAAAGATACACCTCTTGTTGATCCCTGAGAAACAGAAAACACCAAGCCTCTAAAGGAAATGACCCATATTTCTATACACCCCAATTATCAAGATCGCCATGTAATGATCGGGATTTAATTGACTGAGGAGCTATTGAGTCCTTTGGTAGAATTTCTAAAGGAAAATTATTACGTATTTGCATGGTCACAAAGCGATGTCCGATAAATAGATTCTCAAATTTTCGTTCATAAGCTTTTCACTAACCTTGATCATCCTCCGATCCGTTACAAGAGAAGGAAGTTCGCTCCAGAATGTTTTAAGGTCATAGAGAAAGAGGTGTCCAAGCTGATCAAGTCAACGTCATCAGAGAATCCCATTACCCAGATTGGTTGGCCAGCGTCGTCGTCATCCCTAAAAAGGGTGCAAAATGGAGGGTGTGCGTTGATTTCACCAACCTAAACAAGGCTTTCACTAAAGACAGTTTTCCTCTACCAAAGATTTATTTGATAGTTGATGCAACCTCCAAGCACGAATTCTTTAGTTTCATGAACACTTTCTCGGGATACCATTAGATCAAAATGCATCCACCCGACATAGAGAAAACTTCTTTTATCACAGAAAGAGGATTATTTTTCTATAAAGTCATGCATTTTGGACTGAAGAATGCGGGGCCGACATACCAAAGATTAGTCAATAGGATGTTCAAGGAGATGATTGGGAAAACAATGAAAGTCTACATTGATGACATGCTGGTCAAAAGCCTTAAAGTAACTGATCACGTCGCCCTTTTAAAGGAAACGTTTGGTATTCTTTGAAAATATTGCATGATACTAAACCCGTCCAAGTGCGTATTGGGCATGTCGTCTCAATTTCCAAGTAACTAAAAGAGGAATTGAGGCAAATCCCAACCAAATCCAAGCTCTGCTCGCGATGAGCTTGCCACAAAACATTCGAGATGTGCAGTAATTGACAGGTCAAGTAGCAGCTTTTACCAGATTTGTTTTAAAATCGGAGGACAAATATTTGGTATTCTTTAAAATTCTGAGGAAGAATAAGGCCTTAGAGTGGACTGACGAGTCCGAGATGGCATTCTAGTAGCTGAAAGAGTATATGGGATCACCCCCTCTACTCACGTTCCTAACACAAGCGAGGAGCTCATCTTGTATCTATCCGTGTCACCCACCGCGGTGAGCGCGGTGCTCGTCAAGGAAGAAGACAAAGTTCAAAAGTCAGTGTACTACATTAGCAAAGTCTTCATAAGGGCTGAAACTAGATACCTAAAGATCAAGAAGCTCACCTACGCCCTTATGATCGCCGGAAGAAAGCTCCGCCACTATTTTCAGGCACATCCCATCGCTGTATTCACATATCAACCCTTGAAGCAAATTCTCTAATGATTTGATACCTCCGGACGATTACTCAAGTGGTCCATTGAGTTGAACGAATTTCACATCAATTAACAAGAATGGCGATCAAGATCCAAGCATTGACCAATTTCATAGCCGAATTTACATACGACGTTAATCCAAATCCCAAGATGGAAGCCCCTGAGGAATAGAATTAAGATGACAATGTCATTAGATTGAAGTTGTTCGTAGATGGGTCATTCAATCTGCATGGTTGTGGTGTAGGACTTGTTCTTCATACCTCTTTAAGAGAGCAAATGGAGTATGTTATACGTATTGGGTTTAAACTCCAAGCACGACGGATTCTTTATAGGTCAACTAGATTTTACCTCCTCCATGGGACATTGTATAAAGAGGTCTTTTTCATGACTGTTCCTATGATGTCTCCGACCTGAGAAAGCAGATTATGTGCTTAGATAGATTCACAAAGGATATGCGAAAATCATTCCAAGACTAGATCACTTGTTAGAAAGGCAGTTCACCAAGAGTACTTTTGGCCTCGCATGGAACAAGATGAGATGGCATTCACTAGAAAGTGCAACAAATGTTAGAGGTTTGCCTCGATTAGTAGTCTCCCCTTACCGAAATGATCCCAATGACCAATCCATGGGCATTTTCCCAATGGGTGATAGACGTGCTTGGACCTCTACCTTAAGCTCCTTTATGGAGAAAATTCTTAATTGTTGCCATAGACTACTTCACAAAATGGGTAAAGGTGGAACCTCTCGCCAAAATCACTAAAAGGAACACCAAGAATTTTATTTGGAAAAACATTGTTTGTTAATTTGGAATTCTAAAGGTTATCGTCTCCGACAATGTGAAGCAGTTTGACAACGATGGATTCAAATTATTTTGCTTGGACCTTGCCATCCCCATTCATTTCTCCTCGCCTGGTCAACCTCAAGCAAACGACTGAGTAGAAATCACCAATAGAAGGATCTTGAGGAATCTGAAGGCGAGGTTGGAGAAATCCAAGAATGAATGGGTAGAAGACCTTCCGAGTGTACTATGAGCTTACCACACGATGAGCAGAATCCCTACGGGTGAAACACCATACTCCTTGGTGTATGGGACATAATCGGTCATACTAGTGGATATAGGAATGCCTAGCTTTAAGACAATAAATTTCAGCAAAAAGAACAACGAAGTAGAACTAAAGCCTAATCTTAATCTCCTCGCCGTAAGGAGAAAGCGTGCCGAGGTGCACCAAGCTACCTACAAGCATCAAGTCACTAAGTACTATAACAAGAGGATTAAGCGCATGTCATTTCTTCCAGGCGACTTAGTCTTGAGGAAAGTCACTTTATCTACAAAGAAACTTAATACTATGAAGCTCGACCCGACATGGGAAGATTCCTACAAAATTTTTAAGGTGTTCAGTACCAATAATTCATGTGGTCACTATGTGATGGATGTCTCCTAAACAATGATTCTTGTCATCGCTGAAATTCTAACTTATTAAAGTGGTTGCCAATTTTTTCATATAATTGTTAAAGTGGTCGCCAATTCCCATATAGTTATGCTTATTTTAATGGAATCAACAAGTTTTTTCAAATCAATTTTATTTTCATCGCCTGATGTTGAAGTCACCAAAAGGGGTTATTGCCAATTTTATCTGTCATTTAATCCGATTAGTTCAGCTTGTTAATATTGCCAAAATCAAAATGGTTGTATTACCAGTTTTATCTATCAACATCGCCTACCTAATTTTCTTTTTATTCGCAAAAAATGTGCAAAAATGATTGAGAGTTGCGTCTTCCAATTATTTAATCAAGGCATCTTGCTCGCCAAATTGTTCTGATCGCCATGATTGAGTTAAATGTCTGCCTGGTTAAGGTGATTTAAAATTATTATGTACACCTAATAATTTTTGTTTGCCAAGTTCATCTCACCAGAAACATTACATTTATTGATGATGATATCGCCAATATAAACAAAACACATTGCTGATGAAGAAAAATAGATATGAAGAAAATTTATATCTTATTAATGTTGCCTTCACATGGATGTCGCCATTAAAAAAAGGGAAAAAATACATTGATATGCCTACTAGGGAGGAGGGCTATTATCCAGCTCATCCTTCTCCTCTTCATACTCCTCAACCAGTTCAGGGTCGATCTAGAGGTCTTGGATGTCGAGGTTGGGATGGAGAAGTTCGATCTGCTTTTTGCACAAGTCAAAGCCCTTACCAAATTACGTGGAAGCTGTTTTTTCCACATCCTCTTGGAAGTTATCTGAAGACTTGTACTCTTTAAACGTCGACATCTTGGCAAGGGCCTCCCTCCCTTTCAACTCGACCAACTATTTCTCATGCCTCTCTAAGCAGCGTCATATTCCTCTTTCATCCTGTTCAGCTCTTCGGCGACGTTCTACTTCTCGGCCTCGAGCTCGGCTACCGATCTTCAATCTCTTTGGACCCATTTTGGGCCTGGATCATCTCATCTCGAATGGATCCAGTATTAGCCTATTAGGTCATCACCTTATCCCGCATTTCTCTGTTGCGGCCAACAAAAGAAGACCCAAGCACCACCGCCTACAAAAAAAAATTATCAGAACACTAAAAATTCAAAAGTACAAGCTTAATCTAAAGACAAGCAATTACCTGGATGATGGAATGAAAGAATTTTGTGATCGCACAGTCTAGGTTTAACTTTTCCACCACCTCTTTATCGGCAGACTAATTGAGCCCCAAGAGGAGTTTCTTTGCCACCTTGGGATTCTCCAGAACGGAGGCATTGGGGCCCAAGGAAACCCAGGGTTAGTTGAGATCCCCTCCCAAGGGGTTGCTGAGGTAGGCACCTCTTTGGTCGTCACCTAGCTCGATGTCGCTCTGGATTTGGCTAGGGCCTTAGCAGTTGGCCCCTTTTTCTTATCCTCGAGTGGTGGCATGGACCCCTTCTTCTTGGCGTCCGCTACCTGTTTGCCCTTCTTCGAGGGTGAGATGTCGGGCGTTTCATCTCGGGGACGTTTCTCCCCAATGACAACTCCTTTTGCCGCCGAGGTCGCTCCCTCGCCATCTAGGCAAACTTCTTCAACATAGATGCAATAAAAACTGAAGTCAGTTAAGAAAGGAGGTGAAATACTTAGAAAGGAAAAGAATTTAGTACCACCTGATGTGAGCTCAAGGGGCAGCCGTGGATATGACCAGGCCTCCGAGCTAAAGCTACTTGGTTCCCAATTAAGTAAAGAAGGCCGAATTTTACCCCCAAAAAGTGATAACAGTGTCAGATCAAGAAGGGGAAGTAAGATGTCCCTCATCCTTTTCCTGATGATTCCTAGGTAGTCCACTGAGTCATCTCGGGAATGGTCACCTCGGGGAAGATCACCTCCAAAAAGGAGGGACTTACCCTCATCGATTGCAACGTGAACAATGTCGCCAATGAATTTCTCTTCGGCATTATCCCCACCGCTAGACGCCATCCTTTTGGAGTCAAGACTGAAGCTCCAAAGGAAAGACTTAGAGCGAAGGACTGTCCTTGCTCGAATGTGCCAGAGATCTGATCGAACCTCTCTTGCTCAATCTCGATTAGAATTGGCGACACATTGCAGCGCTTACCTGAAAATGTTAACAAAATGATAGATAAAGAAGAGAAGTTAAAATTGGAAATTGCAAAATAAATTCATTAAACAAAGACTAACCTGGGGTGCTTCGCAACCTCAGGACCCTCGGAACTCCAAGCTCCCAGAATAGTCCATGGCCGAACTCTCAATTATCTTTTGAGACAAAGAAGAATTTTTTGTTCCATCCCTTGAGATTGTTGTGATACCCTCTGAGAAGGATTCTATTCAGTCTCACCTTGAAGTAAAGTCATTCAGAATTTGGGTTCGAGTTGTTGAAGAGGCTGAACAGATTCCTAAATTCGTTCAAGGAAAAGGCAAACTTCTTAAATCACCACAGCACCACTACGACGATGACACTTCGCCATGCATTGGGGGCTAGCTGGGAGAGGCAGATGTTGTAGTACGCCAATATCCTCCTAATCGTAGGGTGAATAGGAAGACGCAAGCCAACCTAAAAGGCGGCCTTATAAAAGGCTACCTCGCTCGGGCGAGTAGACATTATGGTCTCATCAGCCTTGCTGAGCCTTACCTGGATTCCAGTTGGGAAGGAGCATGACTCCCGAAGGCAATCTAGCTCATCTTGGGTCATGATGTTTGTCTCCCTCTCAGGTGGAGGTTGGGCATCTATTGCGGGACTTCCCTCATTATCAAAAGAATCCTCCCTAAGGGAAAAGGAGTATTGGGTGATCTCGGTCGTCATATACGGCTGTTCTTCTAAGTGGTCAGATATCCAAGATGGGAGAGTATTTTCTAAGTCTCCTACGTCTATGTTGCTGGACAAAAACCGAGGGCTGGAAACTAAAAATAGTTGAATGATACTTACTAAAGGACTTAATTGAGTGCGAGGTGACAAGGGTGAGATGAGTTAAAATCATGTTGGAGCAAGGGCATCAATTCTAGAGCGAAGGAAATAAAAGAGTATGCGTTATGGGAGAGCCCCTTATTTATAGGGAGAGTGAAGGGCCAAGATCTGTTTGCTTTAATGGACAAGATTATGCAACTCTTTGCATACATAGGTCAGAGCCGCTGTTTGCAGGTGAAGGGTCACTCCATCATCAATGCGCTTCCACGTGTCAACCTTGTTGCGGACTACAAAATTTTTCACAACCCGATTGTAGTGCATACGCATAATACAAAAAAATCTGATCTAATTAGAAGAGACTAATCTACGTGATCAGAATCATACCTTCATTGATTCCGAATGTATCAGCTACTCGATCACAACCTCAAGTCTTCTATTGTATTCCTCACACGTGCCTTACTTTGGAGAGAGTGAGCTCGCGGCTGCTAGGGTTTCTATTCCCTCACCCAAATGTGAATATCAGAATATTTCGCCACCCTAGATGCTAATGGAGTACGTGTATATAAAGGATACAACAGGAACCAAAGAATAAGTATGATTAGGCTTCCTACACAAATAATGATTCTTAATCCAATCAAGATTAATTCTTATTTATATAAATTATAATTAATGCTACTAAGTAATTATAATTGCACTCCTTATCATACCAGAATTTTACTTCAAACTCATTTTTATTAAATGCTTATTTATCTCCCCATATTAAGAAAACAGATATCCGTCTATTAAATTAAATTACTAACAATTAAATTTAATAAATTTATTTAATTCCTTGAGACTTTTCACTTAACTTATTGAATTCATAATCTACTTGCAAGGTTTGACATAATCAAAACTTATAAACTTTCTCAAGGGGATCATCAATCCCTATACCCAAACATGGATTCCATCAATAATTAATGTTCACCATACCGTATTGTTATTGTCCAACTTACTGAGTTTATTGACTCACAAAGAATCTTACTCTTTTGTGAATCAAAATAATAAATACTAAATACAAGTGTCTATTTATTATATCAGAATTAAGAGTATAAATACTCATAATAAATATTAGGTATTAATTATTTTATATAGTCAGTTTAAAAAATAATTACCTTAACACAATCCTATTCAATACACACAAAGCATACTAGTGCAAATAGTTGGAACTATACCATTCTTCATAGTTAAGACAAACTTATTAAAACTTTGCACTATAGTCCTACTGATAGTGTGTTCAGTTCCATCTAAGACTATGAACAATAAGCTTATATTGCATAAGAACCGATGATCTGATTTGATCTTCCGTGTGTAAATCGTACTCTACACACTAAATCATATACTTTATACAATAAGAGACAAACATGTACAATCATTAAATAAATAATGCAATGCAAACATTGCTTACACAGATTCTCACTAAAATAGAATAACTAATTTATTAATAAATACTAAAGTCATTACACAAAGCATATCTTTTAGAATAAATCCCTAACAAACCTATGAAGGAGTGTAATCATTACAAGCTTACATCATCAAATAACACCCCATGATTTGTTACTTGATAATACCAAGTGTTTCATCTCAGTATCTTGAGTAGAGGGCAACTGATAAGAGATAAAATATTGATCTACTAAAGTAAACACGTCGCCAAGATCATGTTGCCTTATCTAATCCAATCACCTTACTAAACTCGGAATTCCTGAAATGCCATCCACGGTCTCCATAGGTACTCACATCACCAATTTCGAGCAGATCAATCTCGCCCGTCAATCTAAGGGTGGGATGACCTTGAGACTCTATCTCCATTAGGTTTCCCACATTTGCGGTGCTATCTCCATTTGACATTCTCCTCCTGTTGCGTTATGATCCTTAGCCACGGCTTCCTTATTTAGTTATCAGACGATTATTCCGTGATCTTCTCACACGGTTGTAAATTCATCTATAAAAGGTTGCTCACCATCCATCAGAAAAGGGGAACTGCATTCTCACTCTTTTAGCCATAACTCTACTATTTTTCCTACTCTACTCGGTATAACTTATTCATCTCAGTCTCATCTCCACGTTGGAGGGGTTTGTAGCGGCTTCACCTCGGCCGGTGACGTTTGTTCCTTTGTGCAGGTCGCCGAGGTCAATATCGAGCTTCAGAGCAATTCTAATTGTTGGTTGCTCATCCTAAATTCCTACCACAACAATTTATATTCACTTTGTGATCTTTTCATCATAAATAATATATTGATATCAAAAGAACTAAACTAATGAAAGTAAAACATCAAATTAAGATATTTTGCAACTCACTGGGGGTATGAACTGAGTATAAAAACTTCAATCTACAAAATGCACAATGAATTATCACATAACTGATTCAGATAATAATTTTGAAATCAATACAAAAATATTATTTTTTAGTTAGTAAAAAATATGTTTGATTTTAAAAGAACAAAATTTAGTTTTGGTAAAATATTTAAAAAAGAAAAAGGTAAAGAAAGAGAAAGAAGAAGAGAAGAAAAAAAGAGAGAAGAGATATGTTTTTACTCTAAAAAGATTTAAAATAAAAGTTCTAACAAAAAAAAGCGAAATGCGTGTGCGTGTTCTTGGGAAATCACGCCTTTGCGTATTTATAGGCAAAAGTTTTAACCTTATCTTAGTTTTTTATGTTTATTTATACGAACTGATGATATATGTTCATAGAGATGTAAATTGAGCCGGATCGAGTCAGTCTGACACGATTTGGTTGCGGGCTCTGTCCGGATTAAAATTAGCCTGCCAAGCTTGACCCAGCCCGAAATTTGAAATTCATGCCCAATTTGGCCCATGGGACCAAACCACTCAATGGATTAACTAGGACCAACCCAAATCAACTCATGTATGTATGTATTTATTATTAAAATTTAACATTTTAAGATATGTAATGCGTATTTGGTCTAGTGTTATAATTCTCGCTTTAGATGCGAGAGGTCGCGAGTTCGATTCTCGCAATGTGATGGCTAGAAAAGCAAGTTGGCCTTTGCGGGAGTTGTCTAGCTTGTGTCCAGTGGTGGGCTACGGGCCGGGTGCATGCCTGAATGGTTCAACAGATGATGTGGATAAACTCAATTGAATATTTATATATGCAAGACAAAAATTACACAAAATTTATTTTCAAAAAAATACCATAAAAATCAATTATAGTTTACAAAATTATGGGTATTTTAACTCTAGAGTTGAATATGTCATGAGAAATTATTTATATAATCAATTCTAACTGGATATTTAATTCATCTTAAAAATCATAAAATACACTATGAATCTCAGAATTAACCCCAGAAAATTTCTACAGAATTCTAAAAATATTCCTTTTCACTTTACCTTATATCTTTTTACCCTTGTGATGTTCATTAATTCTTGTATTTTATAATTTTATAATCAATTATCTTTTATTTTAAATTAATTAGAATTTTATTTAATTAGGAATTTATATTATATTAGAAGTCTTGTTTTAGATTTTATTAGTTATCAGATTAGATTTTAATAGTTATCAAATAGTCCTAGTTTATTATAAATAGGGATGTAACCTTATTTTTTAAGTAAATGATGATTGATATTAAAAAGAAAAACGATTGTGTTTTCTTTTCTCCTAACCTTTGTTCTTGATGCGGTGCCAAATTTCTACCTTCCGTTCTTCTAGATTCTGGTGCGATGCCAAAAATTTTCCTCCCCTTTTACAATTCTGATTACTTTTATCTATTTTTGATATTGATTGATTGTAGAGCTTCAATATAATTGTTGTCCTGTGTTACCATGAAATTAAGATCCGAGTGTCACAAGTGTTGGGCAAGTACTCTATTTATAAGTAATCTTAAGCTACACAAATTTAACACAGTTAGTTAATGGTAACGCATTTCATCATACACATGAACCCCCATCGTCTCCCACTATCTCCACAAGTATTTTCTCAATTAACTATTTTAATTATTAAAAATAAGTACTCTATTTATAAGTAATCTTAAGCTACACAAATTTAACACAGTTAGTTAATGGTAACGCATTTCATCATACACATGAACCCCCATCGTCTCCCACTATCTCCACAAGTATTTTCTCAATTAACTATTTTAATTATTAAAAATATTTTTAATATTAAAAATGCTCAACATCCCCCACGCATTTTTAATATTAAAATAATAAAAAAAATATCGAGCAAAGGACGGTCTATTATGCATCATGAAGGCGAACTCTGTATTGAACTCGACTAGTGAAATAGTAAATCTCTACTCTAGAGTCAGTAGTGTTCTCAATTTTAAACTATCATGACTGCTTAGAGGAAATAAAGTGTCACTGCCCACAGATAATAAGTTGGGTGAACTATAATTATTTAGAGGAAATAAAGTATTATTGCTCACACATAATAGTCCTAGTATTGATACGAGTTTGAATAACTAGCAAAAAAATAACCTTGTACCGATCCCCATTTTTGTTAACGTATTTAAGAATAACCTAAATTCTCATGAAAAGTTGTCCCACTTTCCCATTCGTAGAGGTGAATTGTAATGTTTTGAAATTTATTTATTTTGGGCTTGGACTTGGGCCTAAATATCTATTTAATGGTATTGTTATTTGGCCATGGGCCAAATAAGTTTTGAATTTATTTTTGGGCTAGGCCCATTACTTGTTAGATTATTTATGGGCTAGGCCCATTGAGATTAAATGAATGGTGCACAAGTGTTAGTGTGTGAGTGTGATGCGTATTATCAAACCCCATGGAAACTTCTTCCATACACTTCCACCCTCCCCCTCAATCAACCATCACTCCCTCTCTCTCCCGTCACTCTCTCTCTCTCTCTCTCACTTTCTCTTCTTCTCCGAGCTCTTCGATTCCATCCGAGTGGAATTTTGATAGGACTCGGTTTGGGCCTCCATTTGCCCAAAAATCCATCCTTTGTCAAGAGGTAGATTAATCTTGTGTTAATGCCCTATTCTCTCTATTTTTATGATTTTAGGATGTGTTTGATTGTTTGAATAACATGTTGTGAGTATTTGTTATTTTGAAAACCTAGAAAATCTCTTGTTTAGGTGATCGATAATATTGTGTGAATAACGCGTGCCATGTGTTTGATAAAATGTTTGTGAGAGCATTGGATTTATGTGTTTATGTGATTCGGTGGTTATTTAAAATGTTGGAAGTAAAATATTGATAAGTTGTGAACTTTAAATAAATATATTGTTCATTTGATATGTATGTACATATATATATGTGTACACATTGTGTTTTGAGCATTGGATTGATAATTCTGGCATTGAGCATGATCATATCATAGCATCTTTGTGGCCTTATCGGCTTATGCACGGCATTGAGATGGATACATTTATGGATGGTACTCCCTTAAGGAGGGGTACTAAAGATGAAAATTCCGGATGTGGGTGTGGTGGTGAGAAAATGGGCGGATGGCTCCCTAATAAACATTCACTCCAATCATACTCGGTTAGCTCCCGAGAATTGGTTTTATCTACGCTCCTTGTGTGGGTGGCTCACAATCCAGTGTTGAGAGTGTGTGTGCATTGGGATGGGCATTGTTGCATTTAAGCCATTGAATTGGTTTCATTGCCTTGGTGGCATCATCATTGCACTTCATTTCATTTTCATGAATTTAGAGATAGTATGATATTTTCGCAATATTTTTCTACTAAGCTGTGCTGCTTAATCAAACAAAATAAAACCACTTTCAGGTAAAAAGGATAAGGGCAAGAGCCCGAGTT
>BRYE01000023.1:8462217-8467217 GCA_030159115.1 Actinidia arguta var. hypoleuca
TAATAAACAAAACTATATAAAAAAAGGGGATGAACTGAAGAAAAAAAAACGCAACTAAAAAAAAAAAGCTAATTGAATAGAAAATAAAAACGCAGCATAAAAAAAAAGTTAATTTTGCTTGGAGGAGAAGGGTGAAAAAATATTTAAGAGAGGAATATAAGGGTAAAATCGCACGTGAGCAAGGGGGGACAGGAGGGGGGCGTGTCAGGAGAGGGGCGCGTAGCAATTTACTATCAGATTCCATGCGTTAATGAGGAATTCAAGTTTGTTGACTTTTTAATTGTAGAGTATTTGCTACATTTAATAATGTAGAGTCATTATTTCAAATAAACGCCAGCTTTCTGTAAAGGGATCTCCAACGGTCATATTTCCTTCACGTTGTCTTTCCAATAACGGGAGAGAAAAAAAGGTAAATTACATTTATACCCATATACTTTAACCAAATCTCGCTTTTTTATCTTTCAGCTCTAATACATGTCTTTCGTCTATCTTTCATTCAAACAAGTGTTACGTAGCCTGCTTTTATAAAGCCATACAATCTCTTTCAATTACTTAGGCCCTGTTTGGAACTTAGAGAAATAAATCAAAATAAATGAAAAATCATAGTTTTCCATTCTTTTGTTTAATTTCTAGTCTTGAGCGGTAAAACAACTAAAAATTTATTTTTCTTTTCATTTTGATATTTCACTTTCAAATTCTTTCCTTCTTTTTACTTTTCTTTTCTCTCTGTTTTATTAAAATTATGTTAGTATTATTTTCTTTCCTCTTTCTTATAAAGCCAAACAAAGAAAAAGTTTTTTCTCTCTCATTTTCATTTCATTTCCTTACAAAACCAAACAATAAAAAATAATTAATTTTCTCTAGAATTTTTATTTCAATTACTTTTTCTACTTTCTCTTGCTTTTTTTCTTTTCACAAGTTTCAAACATAGTCTTAATTCAAAATGAAGGGTATAAAGTACTTTTTCTTTCAAAGTCCAAGTGCGGAAAGTATTATTTAGTCAAAAAAATAATTTCTTGGCAGAGTTTTACCGAGAATTTGCATCGATATAGACGAAAGAACAAGGAAATTTTTACTATGCCCCATTGCATTTAGATCATTGGATGATAATCTAGTTAAATTACAATTACTAGATTGTGAAAACAAAAAACTATGTTAGGAAATTCCAATTGTTTTGCACAAAACGAAGTGGTTTTTGTCATTTTTTGGGGGCTAAAATTTCAAGGTTTTTACTATTGCATTAGACCATTTTTACTTAGTTTTTAAATCATAATTACAGTAATTATGACTAAACTTACTACTTTAAGGTAATAGGTACAACCTTTTGTTTTGGCCATTACTAATTCCACACCACTTATTACTCTCTCCAGAAATTGTCTTTTTCTTAAGACACACTGACGGGTGGAAAACATAATTTTTAGTGTGAGAATATCAAATTAATCATTTTTTTATTTATAATTGATCGAGATAATAGTGTGAGTTTAACTTTTCTAGAAAAATAAAATGATAAGTTTTAGATAAATATTGTTAAAAAAAATATGGGATGAAATACACTGACCACTCCTGAGGTTTCATATAAATACACAAAGTATCCCTGACAATTTAGAAATTACACTGACTTCCCCTGAGATTTGCATTTAATACAGATGCCCCCTTGACGTTTCAGTGTATTTCACCCAAAAATATATTACTTTTTCTATAAATAATTATTTTTCTGCATAAACTTTATTAATGACTAGATTAAAAGAAACGAGTAAGAAATTTGCAAGTAACTTAAAAATTAAAAATAAATTTTAAAAAAACTGTTAAAATTAATAACTAAAAATAGTTTCCTTTTAAATTTTTAATCTGAAAATATAAAGTTTTTAAAATTTAACTATTTGTTTAAATTAAAAATAATAAAAATATTTATTGATGATATATGTCTAGCTTATGCTTCATCTGCTTATTCTCGGCCTTGAACCTTCTCATTTTTTGACAGGTCATGTATTACTATAGGTATTGCAAGTAATATTTCTCCAGAGATCCAAATGAAAAGTAAATATATATGACTATAAGTATTATAAGTAATATTTCTCTAGAGATCAAAATGAAAAGTAAATTTACACCATTTTTTTAATAAAAAAATCCCTAATTACTATATTTTATGGAAGCATGCACTATGTATTTTGAAAAAAGTTAGTATTTTTGAAATAATACTTACCACTTCTTCAAAAAATAAAAATAAACTTCTTGAGTTAATGGTAAATAAATGCTTAACCACCATAATTGGGGTCCACTAATCATGATACATAAAGATCAATCTGTTCATCCATCCTAATTACTACATTATATGGTAAAAGTTTACCATGCAATTTAATCAAAGTTACAATTCAAAAATTACTTTTGTTTTTAAAAAACATTCTATTTGTACATTAGATCAAGTACACTTATTCTGTGTCAAATCTATTTTTACCAATTCTTTGCACCACTTACCAATTGCATTTCATAAATTACTTTAGTTTTTGACAAAACATAAATTTGTTATTGACATTAGATCGAGTAAACTTATTATATGTCAAATCCATTTTTACTACTTCTCCTGCACTACTTACCAATTGAATTTTTTAAATTACTTTGATTCTGGACAGAACATACGTATTGTGTTGAAGCCATTTTTATTAGTTGTCTATCACTATTTACCAATTGCAATTCAGAACTAACTATTTACGTTGAATATGACCAAAATTGATTGAACAATGAGATTGAGATTCAAGATTCTAAAAAAAATCCACAATATTTATCAACTCTTTGGATGCACACTTAAGTTTTGAGCAAAAGTGAACTAACTATAATTAGATACACAAGTCGTGTATAGACATTAATAAGATACGAACAACTTTAATACGTATCTACTTATATATATACATACACATATATGTATCTATATACAGAGAGAAATGTATTATAAATGGATTTATATAAATACATAAAGCTTACAAATACTTATGCAATTTATAAGGGGTGAATTGTAAGGGTTTTAATTTAAGGGGGGTAAAGTAAAAAATACATAAATTTTACCCTTTTGGGCTTAATTAAATTAGAGGTAAATTAGTAAATCTATATTTCTGTTAGCTGTGTAGCGCTAGTCTCGATCCTAATTGATGTGGGATAATTCGGACAAGTTCTAAATCTAAATATATTCCGAGTAAGGCACGTCGCCCAAAGGTTCCCAACACTCACCTTCCTGGTCGCCTCGTATTATTAATAAATTGAGCTCCTCTTCGTCTTCACAAACGGTTATACCAGATCGCCTTTGGGCGAGGTGGTTCATCTCGCCTGAAGGAGAGACATCTCCACAAAGACTTGATTCTCCAAAAGGACTCCATCTCCATTAGAAGTCTGCTGTCATGAGACTCCTCCTCCGTCATTCCTCTGCCCAATTGGCGTCCACCTCCATGAAGAGTTCCACCTCTACAAGAGAACTGTCTCCAATAGACTCCAGTTCCTTCGCGACGCCTATAATTGCGGGTTACTCACCAGTTGGCAGCCTCTTGATATTAATCTCCAGATTTTATTGGGATATCTTCCCATACTTATCCTTCCGATGAAATCGCCATGATTAATAGACACGGCTCATTGCTCCATCTATATAAAGGCCGCTCCCCCATAGCTAAAAAGGTACGCTCAACACAGGCACCACACACACATTTATTATTGTGCTCGCCCATACTGCCTTAATTATCTCCTAATCGCCTTGGTCTGATACACACGTCGGAGGGATTTTGAGCGGCCTCACCCTGGCCGATCACGTTTGTTCATTGCTGCACAGGTCGCCCCAGCTTTAGCCGAGGTCCAGTGCCAAGGCCGTGGAGCAATTCTGACTGTTGGTTGCTCTCCCAGTTTTTTACCACAATAATTTGGCGCCGTTTGTGGGAACGAAAGTTCTTTTTATCCTATGCACCTGCGCAATCGATTATTATCCAGACCAAGCACCAGCAACCCTCTAGATAATAGAGCCCGTCTGATGGCTAACGCTAGCCAAGCTCCGGATCTAGAGGGTCTTCATCATGAGATACACGGGATGGCCGAACAGATGAGAATCATGAACGAAAATAACGCCCTCCTCATACAACACATCACCGCAAATAATCGTCCACCAACTCCTCCGGCTCCTCGTCGTTCTCATCTATCAGGGAACAAATCTCAGAGCTACCATAGTACCGGGTGAGACAAGAGCCATCATTCTCCTAGTCCTTGCCCTCGACGAGAAAGGATCCCATCGCTAGAATCATCATCTAGCAAAATGCCAGAGCTGGAAAGCGAAAAGGTAAGGCGGGGTAGGTCTCCTCGTTGGGTCCATCAGGTATCAAGGCGCCAAGATACATCCACTTCTCAGAAGATTAGGGATCTAGACGCCCGCCTAGATGCCATCAACACGGGGACCAGTGCCCCGATAACCGTAGACGCTTTGATTAGACAAACTGAACCACCTTTCACCCAAAGAATAATGAGAGCCAAGGTGTCATCCAGATTCAAACTACCTACTCAGCTCAGGATCTACGAGGGCAAAACAGACCCAATGGATCACCTGGATTCTTATAAAAATCTGATGTATCTCCAAGGGTACTCGGACGAAATCATGTGCAAAGCTTTTTCTGCTACACTGAAGAGGTCGGCGAGGTCGTGGTTCCAAAAGTTATCTTCTAGAACCATCGATTCGTTTGGCGATCTAAGCAGGCTTTTCGTCGCCAATTTCATGAGCTGCAGGATCAGGCAAAAAAATGCGTCTCACCTTTTCACCATCCATCAGAAAGAAATGGAGAACCTAAAGGATTATGTGAAACGATTTAACCATGCCATATTAGAAGTTGAAGATCCCAATGACAAAGCAGTCGTAATGGCAATGATGGAGGGACTTCGCCCAGGTCCCTTATTCGATTCTTTGTCCACAAATATTCCAAAAACGTTATCTGTTCTCCAAAGTAAAGCTGATAAGTATATCGCTGCGGAGGAACTGG
>BRYE01000023.1:8482217-8487217 GCA_030159115.1 Actinidia arguta var. hypoleuca
GCAGGCATGGTGGTCTGTGCGATCACATCCCATCTAATTAGCATTAATTATGTCTTAATTAGGTTGGGGGTGTGACAGCTAGAGATTTGCACCATCTAACCACCTTCCCCATACTGATATGGTGTCAATTACCAGCCCATGGCCATTTGCCCAATGGGGGATAGACATACTGGGACCTCTGCCTCAAGCTCCATTGCAGAGAAAGTTCTTGATCGTCGCCATTAATTATTTTCACCAAATGGGTGAAAGTCGAGCCGTTAGCCAAAATCACCGAGAATAATACAAAAAATTTTGTTTGGAAAAGTATCATCTGCCGATTTGGAATTCCCAAGGTTCTCATCTCGGACAACGCTAGGCAATTCGACAACGATGGATTCAGACAATTTTGTTCGAATCTTGCCATATCACATCATTTTTCCTCGCCTGGTCACCCCTAAGCCAATGGCCAAGTTGAGGTTACTAATAGAACCATCTTGAGAAATTTGAAAACGAGGTTGGAGAGATCCAAAGGTGAATGGGTAGAAGACCTACCGAGCATATTATGGGCATATCACACGACTAGCAGAATTCCTATTGGTGAAACGCCTTACTCCATGGTTTACAGAATCAGTCATACCCGTTGAGATCGGAGTGCCGAGTTTTAGGACTTCAAACTTTGACAAGAATAGCAATGAAGGCGAGCTGAGACTCAACCTCGACCTCCTTGATGAGAAATGGGAGCAAACAAGTATACGCCAAACAACTTATAAACATCAGATAGCCAAATATTTCAATTAGAGAGTCAAATATAGGTCATTCTTACCTGGTGACCTAGTCCTACGAAAAGTTACCCTATCTACTCAAAAGCCAAACGCAGGAAAACTAGGCCCAACATGGATAGGCCTTTATAAGGTCATCAAGGTATCTAGACTGGGAACTTATTGGCTTGAAGATATGAACGGGAAGGCACTCCCCCAACCTTGGAACGCCGAGCATCTGAAAAAATATTACCAATAACATTTAGTCAGCTCGCCTGGGGCAAAACCATTGTAATGATTGCCAGCTTATTTCAAGTAATAAAACTTCTCCAGTTTATTTCAATTATTGCCAATTGCAAGATGGAAGTCACCAGGATTGAGATCGCCAGTTCATTATAAAATGACAGAGGCATCTTGATCGCCTAATTCAAAGATCGCCAGTTCATCGTAAGATGACGGAGGAATCTGGATTGCCTAATTCAAGATCGCCAGTTCATCTTAAGATGACGGAGGCATCTTGATCGCCTAATCTAAGATCGTCAGTTCATTGTAAAATGACAGAGGCATCTTGATCGCCTAATTCAAGATCGCCAGTTTATCGTAAGAAGACGGAGGCATCTTGATCGCCTAACTCAAGGTCGCCAGTTCATCATAAGATGACAGAGGCATCTTGATCGCCTAATTCAAGATCGCCAGTTCATAAGATGACGGAGGCATCGTGATCGCCTAATCCCAGATCGCCAGTTCATTATAAAATGACGGAGGCATCTTGATCGCCTAATTCAAGATCGCCAATTCATCGTAAGATGACGGAGGCATCTTGATCGCCTAATTCAAAATCTCCAGTTCATAAGATGATGGAGGCATCTTGATCGCCTAATCCAAGATCGCCAGTTCATTGTAAAATGACGGAGGCATCTTGATTGCCTAACTCAAGATCGCCAGTTCATCGTAAGATGACGGAGGCATCTTGATCGCCTAACTCAAGGTTGCCAGTTCATCGTAAGATGACGGAGGCATCTTGATCGCCTAATTCAAGATCTCCAATTCATAAGATGACAGAGGCATCTTGATCGCCTAATCTAAGATCGTCAGTTCATTGTAAAATGACGGAGGCATCTTGATCGCCTAATTCAAGATCGCCAGTTCATCATAAGATGATGTAGGCATCTTGACCGCCTAGTTCAAGGTTGCCAGTACATCGTAAGATGACGGAGGCATCTTGATCGCCTAGTTCAAAATCGCCCGTTCATCGTAAGATGACGGAGGCATCTTGATCGCCTTATTCGAAGATCTCCAATTCATTGTAAAATGATGACGGCATTTTGATTGCCTATTCAAGATCACCAGTTCATTGTAAAATGATGAAGGCATTTTGATCGCCTATTCAAGGTCGCCAATATTATAAAATGATAGAAATTTAAAAACTAAGTAAAAGTACGCCAGAACGAAGAAAATTTGTAACCAAAACAAAAGTTGCTCACATCGCCAAAATTGGAGTAATATTCACTAACGTGAAATTACATCAAAAAAAAAAATTACATGCAATTACATCATTGCAAAGGGGGGGGGGGGGTCGTCGCCTTGAGGATTCGCGTCGCCCTAAGGATTTGCGTCTCCTTTTTCAACAGTTTCTTCCTTATCCCCATCCCCTTCTGCGTCCTCGTCCTCGTCCTCTTCGACGAGCAGGTCAAGATCGAGACCCATTTCCTCCAAGTCAATGGCAAGGTCAGGCTGATGGCGACGAAGCTATCGTTTGCAGAAGTCAAACACTTTGCCCAAATACTTCGAGACAGCATTTTCAACAGCCTCAGAGAAATCCGACGAGGATTTAAACTCCTCAACTACTAATTTTCTGGAGCAATCAATTCTTTCCCTCAAATCCGCAACCAGAATCCCAGTCTTTCCCAAATTGTTAGCAAGGGTGTCTCTTTCATCCTTTAACTTGGCAAACTCGTCGCCGACCTGCTGCTCCTGAGCTCAAACCTCGGCCAGTTGCTGCTCTAGATCAGCAGATAACTTTTGGAGGCGGGAAACTTCAGTGTCCAAAGAGACAGCTCACCCTTGTTGAAGGGATGCCTCTTCGACAGTTTCCCTGCTTTTGACTGCCAATGAAGATCCGAACACGAGCGCCTGCTACAAATAAATTTTATTAGATCAACTAAGCATGTTTAACAAGGATAAAACAGTCGAAAGTTAGTATCGAAATAATACCTGGCCGAGAGCCTGAAAAAATTTTGAGGCAGTCTGGTCCAAAGACAGTTGCCCCACCTTTTCTTGATCCGTAGGAGGGATTACTCCTCGGAGGATCTTCTCGGCCATGGAAGGACTCCCCAGAATGGAGGCCCTTGGACCGAGGACAGTACCCAACGAGGGCGAGCTCCCCTCCCCGGGTCTAAAAGAGGTAGTGGCCCCCGAATGGTCAATTGGACCAGACTTCTTCTTTTTGGGTTCAGGAGTGGGGGCGTGCCCCTTCCCTTTGGAATCATCCCCGGATTTAGCCTTCTTGCTCGACGAGGTGGAAGGTTCGTCCATGGGACGTTTCTCGTCAATCACCACTCCCTTGACAGGAACAGATTTTTTGGCCGAGCTCTCACCTTTGGCCTTCTTCACTTTCTCGCTGAGCTTCTTCAGGCTAATCCTCTTTGACATAGCTGCAAAATAAAAAAAAAAAAACGAACATCAGACATAAAAAAAATTACCAACAAGAATAGTAAGGGTTTATACCATCTGATTTAAGCTTGGGGGGTAGCTCGGAATCCGACCGGGATTCCGATGTCGAGTTGAGCTCGATCCCAAAGATGAACAAAATTCTAAGATGGGGTCTCGAACTTTCCCCCCCGACCATCTTAGCAAAGTCAGGTCGGGGATATGAGGTACAATCCTCCTCAGTTCCTTCCTAACAGCCCCTAGGTATTCTATTGAGTCATCTCGGGAATGGTTGTCTTGAAGGTATTCACCACGGGAAAGGCGGGACTCACCCGCTTCACCCGATGTTGATGGCATGTGTGGTTGCTCGCCCTCCGTCCCAGATGCCATAGGTCCGGAAGAGCAGAAAACCCGACGAAATGCCTTGGATTTGAGAAACGTGGGGACCACAAAGCGCCCACGTTCTGCCACCAATTTTGAAATCTCGTCAAAAAATTCCTGCTCATACCCGAGCAACGTGGGCAGATCATTGCAGCGTTTATCTGAAAGATATCCATAGTGTTAATTCCAATTTTATTAATAAATATATTAAAATTATTGGTGGAATAAAAACCGACCTGGAATGTTCCCCGACCTCGGAACCCTTGGCACTCCCTCCCGAGGTTCATCGTCAGAAAACTCCCAACTATCCCCGGAGGCGAAGAAGAATTTGCTTTTCCACCCCTTCACGTTGCTGGGGTATCCTCCAAGAATGATTTTCTTGTACCTCGCCTTAAAGTAAAGCCACACTTGGTCCGATTTAGGATTATTATTAAGGAAAAAAAATATTCCTAAACTTGGAAAGAGTCATTGAATATTTATGTACTTGCCACAACGACATGGCGCCAGCGATACTTCGCCACGCGTTGGGACAAGCTGAGCAGGGAAGATCTTATAAAACATTAAAATTAACCTAACTGTAGGATAAATGAAAAAATGAAGGCCCGTAGGAAAGGCGGCCTCGTAAAAGGCCACCTCGCCAGGGCGGGTTGAAAGAATAGTTTCGTTCTCCTCAAGAAGTCTGATCTGTACACCCTAAGGGAAGAAATAAGTCTCCCTAAGCAAGTCTAGCTCCTCGGGAGTCATAATATTATGTTCTTTTTCTACGGAAGGGTGAATATCACCTAAAGGGGCGACCTCAGGAATGGATGCGTCTTCCATTGGCGACCTAGGAGATTGTCTTACTTCATCAGTAATATATGACGATTCTTCTCCTAGATGGTCAGACACCCAGGAAGGCAAATACTCCAAATCTGAAGGACTCACCTTAAACCTATAGGACATAAAACTAAAAACGAGAACGAAGACTTGGTTACTTACTATGCTAGGAGAGGAAAGGTGACCACAGGCAGAGGCGAGAAGAAATTCGGAGTGGAAAGGGCGACCACAAACGAAAACGAGGAAAGCAAATGGTATTGGGTTGGCAGACAAAAGGATGTAAATGAATGGGTGGGACCCCTTATATATAGGAAAAGCTGACGGATGAGATCCATCTACTTCAACGGCCCAGATTAGGTGACCTTTTGAAATTCGAGCCCAAAACCTCCTATCCCACCAAAATTCATCATTATGGCG
>BRYE01000023.1:8527217-8537217 GCA_030159115.1 Actinidia arguta var. hypoleuca
GAGGCTAAGCATGGAAGGAGATCCCGAGGATATCGGAGATAAAACAGGAGGACGTCATATGGAGAGTGTACCGTGAATGTAGGAGTTCGGATGGAGGTGGAGTCTCTTATTGATCTTATCCCTAAAGAGTCAAGCGAAATAGCTCACCTCGCCCATAGGCGAGGTGGTGGTGTAAGGGCATTAAGACCGTTCGAGGGGTCCAAGAGAACTCAACATAGACCATGAGTGATGTCCGTGACACGATCCTCTTAGGCGACATGCCCACCTTTGGCTATCAATAAATGGAGAATTTTCCCTCATCAATAATAATAATATATACTAGTACTGTCCAAAGCTCTATACTCATTGAAAATAATTATGCTACACACATTATGGGTAGATACGAGTGTTGTGTGAGTATTGTCCACTATCCAGGTTTAGGATTTAATTAATTTCCATGCCGATCTAAAAGAACTCGAGGATACAATAAATATTTACATTTTCTTGATAGTCTTTTACAAACTAATATAGGTGTGGGGTGTGGATGAATAGAATAGGAGAAAGGAAATCAAAAATAGACACATGCGGTAGTTGGTCAGCGGTTGTAGGCTTGCTTGCTTGCTTGTCTGAACTGCAAGACATGAACAATGACATAAGGCTGTCGGAGCTGTCCCGCGACATCTCTTTGATGGTCAAGTTAGTGACGAAAGTGTGTTGAGAGAGAGAGAGAGAGAGAGAGAGAGAGAAAGTGCTTACAACTACAAGGAGCTGATATTGTGTACCTTTGTGTACTTTTGAAAGAGAAAGTGCATAGTCTTTTATAGTGTAGTTCAAAGCATATCTAGAAATGCCAACTGTCATGTCAGTGGACAGACTGCAATTTGGCGCGTGACTGAACGTGCCAATTGCTGTGTTAGTAAGTAGGCGATTGACTAATCATGCCCCTAAGGCATGGTGGGTAGTTAGCCCATCACGTTGCCGGCGTCTCGATCCAGGCATGCGAGTGTCAGAGGAAACTTCACCGTGCAAGTTACCCTCTGGCTCTAACGTGCCGTTGGGATACTCTCTGACCATTATGTGTCAACAAAGCTCCATTGCAAACACCCCCCCAAGCTTGCTATAGAGCGATAGTTCGGTGATGGTGCTTGCCCTAGCTTGGCCAAAACTGATATTTGATACTTTATTCCCTTACAATTGCACATCAGCTCGCATGACCTAGGTCATCGGCTGTAGAGGTTATATGAGATTATTGTCAATGACTCTCAGTATGGAGAAGCTTGGGTGACGGAGCTTGTCAGTTCTTGGAAGCTATATCCTCAATATCCTTTGTCCCTTAGCGCCACGCGCCAATGTCTGATTTGCTTGTAGCTAGGTGAGGGCACAGATGACAAAGCACCGTGATGCAAGTCATAGCACAACTTCAAGGGATCTAGTTCAAGTCCCAATTGGGCCGATTATGAGAGCACGAGCAAGGAAGTTTAAAGATGTACTCAACGGATTGATTCAAGAGGCATGAACTCAAGAAAATTTGTGGAGGCCCATTGAGCATGATCCACGTGAGCAACAACGATTCATAAACATGATTCAAGTACTAGAAGAATCTGGCCAAGGCTAAGCTTAAATTGGCATGTTTAAGAATACTCATTTTGGGTCTGATTGTAAGGCTTGCATGCCATTTACTTTTCTTTTATTTGTCTTTGACTTTTATGGGCGTGTATGGTTGATAATACAGCCATTTAAAGCTCCCCACTTTCCTTTTCTATTTTAGGCATGAGATCAGCCAATTAAAGGGCTAATTGTCTTTTTTTCTTTTAGGCAAGAGTTATTTCTTTACCAAATTTTAGTCTTAATTAGGATAGCTATTTTAGGAATTTTACTTGTAATGGCCAGTCTTTTAAATAGACGTCTAAACAATGAAAAAGGGGGACAATTATTCAAAAAATTAGAGAGAATTTTCTCTACGTTTTTTTGAAGAACTATTCAAACTTATCAGGATTTCCCGTGGCATTCACCAATGACTTATCAAAAGGATTTCCACCACCGTTTATGCCGTCTTCCTTATACCGAAGTTCTTATTTCGGAATAAACAACGGATTGAGGTTATATATACCAAGGTTCTTGTTTGTCGTAAGCACTGGGTTGGGGTCTATCATTCAATTTCTAATCGTAGAACGGTCTTGGGTTCCTTTGTTTTTTTGTTGTCAAATTTCATTATTTTGGCGGGTTTCACATCATTTGGTATTAAAGCCAGGTTCCTAGTTTAGGTTTGCCTATATCTTAAACCCTTTCTTTATTCTGTGTTCTTTTAGTTCCAAATTCAGTTCACATACCCTAATTGAGCCGAATTTTCTTTAGCTCATTTCGCTCGTATTTTGTTTGTTCTAGTTTATCTTAAAATCTATTCTGTTGTTATCAAAAGACAATTGTTGATCATAAATAAAAAAATAAAAAAAAGGACAGAAATGAGTCAAAATAAATTAATTTTTTTTGTTTGTTTTAGCCATTTTGGTTCGAATAAGCCCGAAAATCAATTGTGTTCTTGGTTCAAAAAAAAAAATCAACCGTGTTCCTTGTATCCTTTCTTTTAAAATGTGAAATTCCTTGATGAGTTCTTGGTGAATTGTTGTTGGAAATTTTGAGTATTGTTTGATTAGTTTCAAAAGAACTGAAGAGAATTATCGAGTGAAAAAAAGGCAAGAGTGGTGAGAAAATTAAAGGGTTAAAAGCCATGTATTTTTTTGAGTGGAAACACGAATGTAGAGTGATTTACATTCTTGAGTGTAAACACGTAAGGGAGAGAATTGTAAGGTCCTTTCCTTCTAACTTTGTTTTGTATCAATCATGTTTCACAACAATGTTAAGAGCAGTGCCGAAGATGCTATAGAATTGGATGATTCAAAAGTGTTTATGGAGGCCATGATGAGTGAGATGAGGTGTGTGATGAAGTTGGAGTTGGAGCAGGTTAACGAACGGATATATCAGATGGAGAATACATGTGAAAAACAGCCACAAAACACCCTAATGTGTGTAGACGGGAAAGAGTTCAACCGAGGGAAGTGAGGGTTAAAGATGAAAAGCCTTATGGGGTTGGTTTTGATGAAGAAGAGGATTGGGATTCTATTGTTAGTAATAGGAGACATGAAGGGCGGTTTAGAGAAGCTAGGAATTGGGAAGATAACAACTTGGGTGGTGTTAAGAAGAAGATTTCTTCATTTCAAGGTAGATCCGATCCTGAAGCATACCTTGAGTGGGAGAAGAAAATGGAGTTCGTATTTGACTGCCATAACTATTCTGAAACAAAGAAGGTAAAATTAGTTGTGATTGAATTTTCTAACTATGCCATTACTTGGTGGGATCAGCTTGTTATAAACAGGAAGTGGAATATAGAACAACCAATAGAGACATGGGAGGAGATGAAAATAGTGATGAGAAAGCGGTTCATTACAAGTTACTACTATCGAGAGTTGTATAAAAAGTTGCAAGGTCTTAGACATGGAAGCCGGAGCATAAAGGATTACTACATGGAGATGGAGATTGCTATGATCCGAGCTAATGTAGAGGAAGACCGACAGGCTACAATGGCTAGGTTTTTACTTGGATTAAACTGGGAAATCCAAGATAATGTAGAGATGCAGCATTATGTGGAGTTGGAAGATATAGTGCACATGGCCATCAAAGTGGAGAAACAACTCAAGAGGGTGGGTGGGTCACGTGTAGCACATAACTTCAATTCTACTTCTTGGAAACCGAGTTATACCAAGCAGATGGACAAGTCACAAACATCCAAATCTGAGCCCAAGTCCGCGAACACCAGCCACGTTCCTCAAGGCAAAACCGACACTTCTATCTCTAGGAATCGTGACATTAAATGTTTTAAATGTCAAGGCAGGGGACACATAGCAAGTCAATGTCCAAACAAGTAGGTCATGGTGTTGTAAGACAATGGTGAAATTGTGACCGCCAATGAAGATTTTGACACTGATGACATGCCACCATTGGAGAACGTTTCTGAGGTGGAATATTTAGCCCCTGATGCATTGACATTGGTGGCGAGGAGAGTTTGCAAGCAAAAGGAGTTGATGAAGTGCAACGGGAGAATATCTTTCACACAAGGTGTTAAATCAAAAACAAGGTGTGTAGTGTGATTATTGATGGTGGTAGTTGTACTAATGTTGCAAGCACAATTATGGTGGAAAAATTGGGACTACCCGTGTTGAAGCACCTTAGACTACACAAGTTCCAATGGTTAAATGATAAGGGCGAACAAGTAGGTGTTAGTTGCATTTCGAATTGATTAATATGAAGATGAAGTGTTGTGTGATGTAATACCGATGCAAGCGGGACACTTATTGCTAGGGCTTCCATGGCAGTTTGATAGGCATGTGAAGCATGATGGTTTTACGAACAAATACTCCTTTGTGCTTAATCAACGATCAATCACTCTTGTACCATTGACACCGCAACAAGTATATAAGGATCAAATGAGATTGCAAAAAGAGAGTGATCAAAAGAAAGAGAGTGAATAAAAGAAAAAGAGTGAAAATCAGAAAGAGGTCAAGAAAAATGGGAGAGAAAAAGAAAATAAAAATTCGGCCATTAAGAGAAAATTAGAGAGAAAACAAAAGAATTTCTATGCAAAAGTAAGCAAAATTAAGTGAGCAATGTTTTCAAATCAGTTGATGATTGTACTTTTGTACAAAGAGGCATTTCTAAACACTAACGAACTTGACCTTGCTTTGCCTAGTTATGTTGTTTCTCTTTTGCAGGAGTATGAGGATGTCTTTCTTGAGGAAACACCACACGGGTTACCTCCAATCTGAGGGATTGAACGTCAAATTAATTTTGTTCCCGGTGTGACAATTCCAAACCGACTAGCCTATAGGAGCAATCCCGAGGCAAAGGAACTTTAATGGCAGGTAAGTGAATTGTTAGAGAAAGGGCACATTAGGGAGTTCCGATTTTACTTGTACCTAAGAAGGATGGGACGTGGAGAATGTGCATTGATTGCCAGGCCATCAACAACATAATGGTAAGTATCGTCATCCTATTCCTCGCTTAGTTGATATGTTAGATGAGCTTCATGGTTCTTGTGTATTTTCTAAGATTGATTTATAGAGTGGTTATCATCAGATTAGAATAAAGGAAGGAGATGAATGGAAAACTGCCTTTAAAACAAAGTATGGTTTGTATGAATGGTTAGTTATGCCTTTTGGATTGACTAATCCTTCGAGCACCTTTATGAGGCTTATGAATCATGTTTTGCATGCATTTATAGGCATATTTATTGTTGTCTACTTTGATGATATACTCATTTATAGCAAAAACGACCATGTAGTACATTTGAAATTTGTTTTAGATGTGCTTAAGCAAGAAAAGTTGTTTGCTAATCTGAACAAGTGTTACAAGCTTGTATTTTTGGGATTTGTTGTTAGTGCACAAGGTATGCAGGTTGATGAAGACAAGGTACGTGCAATCCAAGATTGGCTGAGTCCCACAAGTGCAGGTAATGTTCGTAGTTTTCATGGACTTGCTAGTTTTTACCGGCGGTTCGTGAAGGACTTTAGTAGCATAGTCGCACCACTTATCGAAGTGATCAAGAAGAACATTGGATTTAGATGGGGAGAAGAACAAGAAATGGCGTTTCAATTAATCAAAGAGAAGCCGACCAACGCCCCCTTATTGTCTTTACCTAACTTTTCGAAAACATTTGAAATTGAATATAATGCTTCAGGTATTGGCATAGGCGCAGTTCTTACACAGGACAGACGACCAATTACTTACTTCAGTGAGAATCGAAGCGGGGCAGCCCTAAACTACCCAACTTATGATAAGGAGTTGTATGCATTGGTTCGAGCTTTAAAGACGCGGCAAAACTACCTATGGCCTAAGGAATTTGTGATTCACACCGATCATGAGTCCTTGAAATACTTAAAGAGCCAACACAAGCTAAACAAAAGGCATGCACATTGGGTGGAGTTCATTGAGACGTTTCCATACGTCATCCGGTATAAGCAAGGTAAGGAGAATGTGGTCGCCAATACAAAAGGGCAAAAGTGCTTGGTTTTGAGCACATTATAAATTTATACGTTGATGACCATGATTTTGTGAGAAATACCAGGCTTGTGAGAAAACCGCTTGTGGTAAGTTCTTTAGGCTTGATGGATTCCTGTTTCGAGAAAATAAGTTATGCATGCCTAATTGTTCCTTGATGGAGTTGTTAGTGCAGGAATCTCATGGTGGGGGATTAATGGGACATTTGGAGTTGCAAAGACTTTAACTATTTTGCAGGAACACTTCTATTGGCCTTACATGAAAAGAGATGTCGAGAGAATTTGTGGTAGATGTGTCACATGTAGGCAAGCTAAATCCAGAGTGCAGTCCAATGGTTTGTAAATTCCTTTACCAATTCCTAGTGAGCCTTGGATTGATATTTCAATGGACTTTGTGACAGGATTGCCTAGGACTAATCGTGGGAGAGATTCAATTTTTGTGGTTGTGGATAGATTTTCTAAGATGTCACACTTTATTCCATGTCACAAAACGGATGATGCATCGCATGTTGCTGAATTATTCTTTAGAGAGATTGTGAGATTACATGGCATTCCTAGAACAATTATTTCGGATAGAGATGCTAAGTTCTTGAGCTATTTTTGGAAGACTTTGTGGTGGAAGTTAGGTACTAAGCTATTGTTTTCTACTACTTGTCATCCACAAATTGATGGTCAAACTGAAGTAATAAATAGGACTTTGTCTACTTTATTGAGGGCAATCATTAAAAAGAACATCAAAACATGGAAAGAATGTTTACCACATGTTGAGTTTGCTTATAACAGATTTGTTCATTCTGTTACTAAATTTTCATCGTTTGAAATTGTGTATGGATTTAATCCTTTAACTCCATTGGATTTATCTCCTTTACCTTTGACTGAGCATGTTAATTTAGATGGCGAAAAGAAAGATGACTTTGTCAAGCAGATTCATGAGAAAGCAAGACTCAACATTGAGCGAAGAACGGAGCAATATTCAAAAGCCAACAAGGGGCGTCACAAGTTGATTTTTGAACTCAGAGAATGGGCTTGGCTGCATATGAGAAAAGAGAGATTTCTGGCGCAAAGACGTTCCAAATTGCTTCCAAGAGGAGATGGTCCTTTCCAAGTCCTAGAGCGCATCAATGACAACGCTTGCAAGCTAGATTTACCTGGTGAGTACAATGTAAGTGCTAATTTTAATGTTATTGATTTGAGTCCTTTTGATGTAGGTGATGAATTGAGGGCAAATCCTTTTCAAGAGGAGGGGAATGATGCAAATCATAGTGCAACTTCAAGGGATCTAGTTCAAGTCCCAATCAGGCCGGTTACGAGAGCACGAGCAAGGAAGTTCAAAGATGTACTCAATGGATTGATTCAAGAGGCATGGACTCAAGTAAATTCGTGGAGGCTCATTGAGCATAAGCCACGTGAGCAACAAAGATTCATAAACATAATTCAAGTTCTAGAAGAATCTGGCCAAGGCTAAGCTTAAATTGGCATGTTTAAGAATACTCAATTTGGGTCTAATTGTAAGGCTTGCATGCCATTTACTTTCCTTTTATTTATCTTTGACTTTTATGGGCGTGCATGGTTGATAATACAACATTTAAAGCTCCCCATTTTCCTTTTCTATTTTAGGCATGAGATCAGCCAATTAAAGGGCTGATTGTCTTTTTTTCTTTTAGGCAAGTAAGAATTATTTCTTTACTAGATTTTAGCCTTAATTAGGATAGTTATTTTAGGAATTTTTCTTATAATGGCCAGTCTTCTAAATAGGCGTCTAATCAATGAAAAATGGGACGATTATTCAAAAAATTGGAGAGTATTTTCTCTACAGTTCTTTGAAGAACTATTCAAACTTATTGGGATTTCCCGTGGCGTTCACCAACGACTTATCAAATAGATTTCCACCACCGTTTGTGGTATTTTCTTTATACCAAGGTTCATGTTTTGCAATAAACAACGGGTTGAGGTATATATACCAAGGTTCTTGTTTGTCATAAACACGGGTCGAGGTCTATCATTCAATTTCTGATCGTAGAACAGTCTTGGGTTCTTTTGTTTTCTTTGTTGTCGGATCTCGTTATTTTGGCCTATTTCACATCACGAAGCACTTACCCTTAGGTGTTGTTTGGTGGGAAGTCGTGGTGACCTAAATGCCATGTGTCAACACCAGATTGGTTCGAAGTGAAATTTTAGCGCGGAAGCCGAGGGACTCTTAGGATCTGTTTGGCTGGAAACCTGCCCCTTGGGCTTTCCTATAAATAACTGGGCTTCTCCCAACCACTATTCATTTGTGCTTGAGAACTATGAATTGCTGCCATCCAACTACCGTTTTCAACACCGATTTTGTTACTAACTGTTCTATTCGTTCTTCTGATGACTTTGTCTCCGTCTTTCGACATTTTTTTAATCGACTCTGAATCAACCCTATAAGTTTCCTTTTTTGGAAATTTTTCTGCAATCAATTTATTTACTTTTCTGATATTGTCCCAATCCATTTGAGAGATGATCATCGGTAGCATGTAGATAAATCTCATGGGATGGAGCTCGGAGCTCATGGGGAGCTTCGCTAACTCTACGCCCAAATGTGTGTTGGCCCTACCTAGGTAGAGCTCATTCTGATTGAGGTGTTCTTTATCAAGACATGGAATTAAACTGAGCTTACTATTTAGTTTACAATGATGCTGCATTGAGCCAATTTAGGAGCGACCAAGACATTCCAATGAGGAGGCAACTGCTATGCAAGGAGACGGGGATCACATCCCGGTCTGAATCCATCATGATGAACTTTGGTTCCCAATCATTCCACAGCTAAAGGAAGTTATGGTATGTTACCGACTTACCTTTATGAAGGTCTCAATAAATTTTGTATGGACCATTCTTGTAGTGGACACTTTAATGCAAAGGGAAGACTCAAATTTGGCACCTACAATCTCTTACACATTTATACCATGGTACGTCGAAAGAATGAGCACGATACCAACTGTTCACTGGAAACCACTACCTCAGGCTCCTAAACAACCAACGGCCTTGGACAAGGCTAGTGACTGAGATCCCATACAAGGATTTATACCTTGATTACTTTGTTTAGGTCTCGAGGAACTGGGAGCACAACACTTGTATTGCATTAACGCATGTTGTCATGCTGCCATGGTATGTGGCAGACCAGCCACGGAAGAAAAGGTGACAACGGGCATGTCATGACCCAACCCATTTATACACATGGGTTCACCCTTATCATAAGTGTCATCGTGACCAGCTAGTGAGACCCACTCATTAAGGCGTACTACTCAACTAGTTTAGGGATTTTCCTCTCCATTCAAGATAATACTACTTGAATGCAATTATATATGTATGCGAAAGCGTAATAAACTAACTAGAGCTAACGTGTATAAAAAAGTATACAATATCATTACATCCTTCTTATATATAAATATTTACAATTACGGTTCTGACCATAATTTCTGGCACAACCATCAACAAAACTATACAATTTTAAAATAACTAATATTCTTATACTAAGTACATGGCATAGGTCAACAAAAATCGACTAAGGTTGCCTGTCTTCAGTCGCGCTCCCCCTCGTTATCATTACTTGAATTGTTAAGTACAACAACATCTTAAATACTAGGCTAGTGTGAATCAAGTTATATAATACTAACAAGTGCCCATGAAATCACTTTTCACAACCTCGGCTCATCAGGCCAAGTACCCTTGATTAAATGACCTTACTTTTGTCAATTTTTTTTATTTCAATCATTGGCTCATCTAGGCCCATTTACCTTGATTTCATATCAAGAGTTCAAAATCATATTGGATTGATCCTTGCGACACCTACCCTCGTTCAACAATCACTAGTCATTAGACAACGACCCTAATATAATATATGGCATGATATCATCCATGATCATCTGGCTATGATCCCACCCTTATTATATCACCTCTCGCTATATTCTTTTCTCCTATAAGTCGGGGCACCATTCGAAGTA
>BRYE01000023.1:8542217-8549717 GCA_030159115.1 Actinidia arguta var. hypoleuca
AAACACTTTCCCTTAGATTTTGGATCATTCACTTTCTTCCATTTGCCAATATACCTAAATAGATTAAGAATTTTGTTGGAGTTACTTGAAATTTTTTTTCTTTTTTGTTTGCTCTTTTCCTTGAGAAAATGCTTGGAAATAAAGTTTTTTCACATTATTAACACTAGGATGGCATTTGATAATACCCATCGCTGCTTGTAAAGCATTTAGAAGCTCATAAAGTATAAAATTAATTTTTTTCATATTAATTGACCTTAAACTGATTAAAAGAGTTAGGTGGCGACTCAAGGATAATATTAATTCAAGATTCAGCATCAATCTCACCACCAAGGATCTCCAAAGTGTTTAAATGATCAAACATTTTCAAAACATGGTATTTCACAAGAGTTTCCTCAGCCATTTTAGTGTTCATTTCCTCGGATGTTTGCTTTCACTCACTTAGCCTCACTCATCGGTCATTTCCTCAGATGTTTTCTTTTAGGAACCTCGATGAGCTAGGTTCTTTCTTTTCTTATGCTTCCTTGTACTTTTGTCTACTTTTCTACAATCACAAGGTTGTAAGTTCTCTTTATTTCAAAGTTGAATTTCTATTTGCTAGTTTGATTGCATAATTCTGTTTCAACTTGAATTCATATTTGATCTTAATTTCTTAATTTCCTAGTTTTCCCATGAACATGTTTAAGTATTGGTTACAAATGGAAGGCTAAACTTGTAGGCTTAGTCCAAGGACTATATCCTAATCCAAACTTTAAATTACACTAGTTCTTCTCTTCTTCATAATGAATTTCAATATTTGTTTAGAATTTGATCAATGGTATTATCAAGATCAAGACTTAGAATTGTGTAAATCTTTGATTATTTATCAACAAGATTACTTGGTACAAATAATGCCTAGATCCCTTTCATTCTAAGAGTTTGACACATTATATGAAGCATTATCAATTCGTAAACACATCTTTAAACATAATATAATTTTTTATTGCAAAATCTTCTAACCAATATTATTTTACCTTAATAATTGGTTGAGTACAAATAAGAGGGAAGAAAATAGGAAATCTAAGTTAGGAAAAAGGACTAAATACTTGGACCATGTCATTCTCCATATATTGTTTACATTCTCGAAATTACATCAAATAATTCCTCAAAATTCCAAAAACACATATATTACAAGTTTTCTACTAGCACCAAATTTAATCTTGCAATCTTGAGTTCTCTATAGATACGATTTTGGTATTTCTGAGTGTTATGTTACATTAATAGGTTCCTGCTCTTGGGAGCCGTACAAGTTAGACATATTAGATCAGAATAGGTTAGTGAATTAGGAGAAAGAAGCCAACAACCAACAAACCCTAAAACTCAAAAATCTCCAAATTAAGAACCCATATGAGAGAGAGAGGGGTGTGGTAGGCCAATGTAAGCAATGACGAAGGTGCAGCTGTGGTCAGCGATTGATGATGGTGGTGATGGTGGTCAGCGGATGATGGTGACAATGGCGAGGTCTAAGTGGTGATGATGATGGCGACGACGGTCTTCTATTGATGGTTTGAGAGATGGAGGCGACAACGGTTGTCTATTGATGGTGTGGGAAATGGCAGCGATGGTGGTTAATGGTTGATGGGGTGTGAGATGATGATGGCGATGTTATGGGTGATGGTGACTGCGATCATCACCAACAACAGTGGTCGGAGGATGGTGATGGGAGGTAATGTGGGAGGGTTTGACCATAATGGTGGATTAAGTAGCCCATGGAGAGAATTTGGTAAGGAGGTATGAGGGTTTTAGAATATTTTTTTACATAACGAGTAATTAAGGTTATGAATTTGGTAAGATGTTAGGGTTTTGGAAGATTTTTTAGGTAATCTATTAAAAATTTGGTAAGGAGGTGTTAGGGTTTTAGAAGTGGTAAATGAGGGCCAATTTTTTCCTTTTCTTTTTTTTTTTTGAGAAAAAAATGGCAATAATGTATATCCAACTTTCTAATTGAGGGTATTGGAGTAATTTAACACTTATCATTTTCTTTATTAATAAGACAAACACAGTCAAGGAGGTCAGTGTAATTTCCAAAATGTGAGGCGGGGGGGGGGGGGGGAGGGAGGTTGTATTAAAGGTAAACTTCAAGGAGGTGATTGTAGTTTGACCAAGATTTTAAAGTAAATTTACTAGGCAAAGGTTTAAAGATGTGATGAGACACAAAGTCTTGGAGGGTAGAAAACCGACAATAGAAAAAGGTCAATCAATTCTTAGTGAAAAACATTTCCTTTAACAAATTGTCTGAAAAGAATCATCAAGTGCTTACATGGTTTCCTTTTCTTTATTTCTTTTCTATTATCATTATTGTGGTATTGTAGGACAGGAGAAAATCGAAAACAAACAAAGTGGTAGTTGACAAGCGATTCCCAATGGCATGATGTTGTTCGACCGAGCCTACAAGATAGCAACAATAAGGAGGACCACTTAGAGTTGTTTTGAGGATGGCTCTCTGACGATCAAGTTAGTGATCGAAAAAGATGAAAGAAGAGAGAGCAAGAGAAGGGTTCTTGGCACTTGTTCTAAGAGAAAGAAAGTAAGGAGATAGAGTGAAAATGGCATCCCTGTGAGAGAAAGGATTTGTCCACTTTTATAGTACAGTCTAGCGCGTATGAGGACATGCCAACTATTGTGTTAGTGAGTAGGCGGCTAAACAGATCATGCCCCTAGGTCATGGTTGGTAGCTAGCCCATCACACCATCGGGGTTTGAGCCCAAGCATGTGGGTGACAGATGAGACTTATCGTGCATGTAACTCTCTGAACCTTAAGCTCAAATTAGGAATCTCCTCTAGAATAAGCTTACTGACTGAGCTATTGCATTAAGATGGTGACCGAAATTACTATGAAGTAATAGTCCAACGATGTCACTTGTCTAAGCTCTGACAGGAGTGAAGTAAGATATTTTACCCTTTTACAATTGCCCCTCAGGTCTTATGAGCTCAGTCAACAACTGCAGAGATAATGTGAGTTTTTTCTAAGAACCTCGGTTTGAGGTAACCCGAATGCAAAAGTTTGATAGTGCCTACAAATTGTAATTTCGTTATTTTTTCCATGCCACGGTCAACATCTGGTTTGCTATGAAGCTCGATTACGGCATAAAACTTGAAGTAATGCACCTACCCTTAGGCACTATTTGGGTGGGAAATGAAGTAGTTCGAGCTCCCCGGGAGCTCGAACTAACTTATTGTTCACCTTGCATCTTGAGCGTTCTAAAGAGAGAAACTAAGAGAGTGGGGCCAGAGCACCGGTGAATCACCATCGTCGTTCCACCATCATCTTCAATAGTATCTCCGTTGCTAATAACCCTGTTTTCCCTCATTGATCATCTCTGAACAACCACTGTAAGTCCCCTTTATAATTTTTTGCAATGTTCCTCAATTTTTTCATATTTGAATATCTCAGAGTTACTTGTGATTCCTATTTTAGATCTCCAATTTTCATAGTCTGCTTGCTTTCAAAATGCCCAAGTCACTAGTTTGAGTCTGTCATGGTCACTCGTCCTCCATTGATAAGCGATTGTTGAGCTTCTCATACACCGAGTGCTTTGGGTTGCATTTTGATCCAATTTCACTATTGAAATGCATTTGACTTGTGTTTGTGCGATTGGATATCATAGTGATAATTTAGAAACACATTAGGGTTAGGTTATTGCCCCCAAGGTATTTGTATGCTGATAGAATATCGAGGCGCAAAAACAACTTAAGTGAGTTCCAAAAATACATCGTAGCTCGGTCAATGTATAGATAACCCACGCAGGGTAGAGCTTAAAACTAGTATGCAGTTTGTCTAGCTCTTCTCCAGTATGTTATCTGTTGTTAAACCAAACTAGGCTAGAAGCTTGAATTGACAGGGTTTTATTTTGTTTCAAACACATGAAATTTAACCGAGCTCAACAGCTCATGCATGATGATGCTACCTTGGTGAGATTTAAGAGGGATCACAAGATCTTGAACAATATCCTTATAGAGCTACCTGGTCCACATGAGGTACCTACTACATTATCAAGAAAAGGCGATGGCATCCCAGTTCGCATATGGCATATCCATAAAGCCAGACTTCGGTTCCTGTCAGGCTAATGTTAAAGGAGTTGATGGCTCGTTGTGGCCTTACCTTCATGCAAGTTTCCATCAACTTCGTAAGGACCATGCTCACCATCGACACCTTTATGCAACTAGAGGAGCTACCATTCTTGGCCTCTGATCTACTGAATGTGTATATTTTAGTTTGACCAAAATAGGAGCCCGATACGAACCTCTTCATGGGGAATCATTATCTAAGGCTTACGAAAACCAATAGTCTTGGTATAGGCTTGTGATTGAGACCCAGAAAACCTATACTTCGACGAGTTTGTCTGTGTCTTAAGAAATTGGGAGTTTTAACACAACGATGATAGGGTCTTTCCCAAGAATAAACGATAGTAGTAATGATGGTAAGGTCCTATCTCAGTCACGCTTACTTACTTTTGTTGTATTTCATTCTTATGCATATCTTGTCATGTTCTAACAAGATGCATCCCGATCGGTTTGTTCTGTACATTTCAATAACCATTATAGGGTTTAATCACAATAGTGCAAGGATGCAAATAGGCACATCAACAATAGCTGAGAATTGCATGACATTGCAACCTTACTCCAGTACAAGCTGGTATGCTGCCATACCATCCCTCACCGAGTTGCTAGACTCGGGCAATTAGCCTTGCCTCCTCTCCAGATTGAATAGCCAATAGACCCCGCCCAGCTTGCTCAGTCTTCAAGCTCAGGCGATCAAACTATAAGCAACTAGATAAACATCAAGGTTGCTTACTTCACAAGAGAGGCAGAGCAAGAAAAGGCTAGTTAGAGTAGCTCAAGTTCGGTTCAGCTATCTAGGAGCGAGCTACGAGATGCTCTTGCTGAGGAAGAGGAAGAGGAAAAGGAAGAGGAAGAAGAGGAGGAAGTCATTTAGAGTGGTAACCTGGTCGTAACCAGTCTAGTACTAGTGTCGAGTTCGGACAACAAGGCCCACAAGATTGTCTTACTATCCCTATTCCATAACTAGAAGCTATAAAGGAGGAGGTCGAACACTCCTTCTAAAGAGAAGAAGAGGAAGTATATAGCTTAGCTACTACCATGTCACTAAAATTGTTAAAGATTGGAGGGAAGTTCAGCGCTACGCAACAAAAGGGGAAGACTTTTTTCTCGCTCGCTGAGGTTGAAAGCTCTATTTCCCACTGCCCGATAGCAAAAGGAGAAGGACAAGGGGAAGGGAAACAAGGTAGGTGCCTCCCAAAAAGGTGCCACAGGACCAACATGATCTCGGTCGATGGCTCCGCCTTCACCTTGGTTTCCACCTTGACTTCTAGAATCTTGAGCTATCAGTCAAGGAGCTCGGCCGTCACATCACCCATGACAACACCTCGCAATGGCGCAGGATGCGATGCTACCATGTGACATTGTCGAGCTTCAAAAAGAGGATGGGGTGATGGCCTAAGGCTTGTCGATCATGCAAAATCTCCAAGTAAGTTTTTTACCTCGGTTCAATTTTCCTTTCACTAACACTTGTAAAATTTAAAGTCATTATTCTTCTCGCAGGCCCTCCAAAGATCGGTGGTGAACTACCAACATGATAAGAAGTGCTCAAATGATCTGAAGAAGGCTCAGAAAAAAGCCACCATCTTGGAGGGTGATTTGAGGAAGGAAGAGGAGCTCGTCGCTGCTACCAAGGAGTTAAAAAAGAGGATGAGCTCTAAAAGGTAGCACACAGTCCTGTGTACCAACGCGTTTACGATTGCGGTTGGAACAAGGCCTATGACTTATACGTCCGCGATGCAGTTGAGGACAGAGATGAGGCCTTCAATGAAGATTGGCTAATTTGCCTAAAGAAGCTCGATATAGCCTTGGATCATTCGGCATGGTTTGTAACTCGTCCACTAGTGGCGTACCCTGAGCCCCACTGTGAACCTTATCCACCAATCCTCCTCCCAAGTTTTGAGAGGGAGGAATACTTAATCAACTTGCGGAGGGGGAAAACAATAGGAAGGTGGGCATGTCCGAGGTGAAGGTAGATAAGGAAGCTAAGAAGGAGGCAAACCGAACAAAAGGAGGTTTGTTGGACAACCCCCTATATGAATGAAGCTAATTTGACACTGGGGTTTATCCGGTTATAAGAAACTTTGTAATTAAATTTTTGAACAAGCCCTGTCAAGGGCATACACTTTTACTTCTGTAATTAGATTTCATTTTCTTTCCAGCTCGCTTTTTAGCCTCTTACATGCTTAGCAAAATTTTGCTTAGTTTAGATTTGCCTTTGAATGTTTAGGACACCCTGAGCTCGTGCTTCAGTAATTCAGCGAATAGTCTCATGCTTGGATTAAAACATCTTGAGCTCGGTGCTCAAGCAAGTGAGGATTGCATTTCATTCACCCAAATTTTACACTTCGGAAAATTTTGATATGAAAGAATGAATTACTCCAATCCAAGGTAAATCTATTTTTAACACTTAGAAAAAAATTGGTATGAAAGAATGAACTCTTCTAAATTGAGGTAAATCTGCTTTTCAAAACTTTCAGGAAAAAAAATCAATTTTTTTTCATAAGTAACAAAAAAACCTTAAGTAGTTCAAGCCAAAGTAAAGTAGAACGTAAATCCATCAAAATTTTATAACCGAACTCAAAGATTGTATTGATGAATAACAATTACAATATATTATGTTCAAAAGTAAAGTAGTTACACATTTACAAAAAATATTTTCTTAAGTTATTGGAGTTCCAAGGTCTTGGAATTTGCTTGCTCTCTAGGTCCTCAAGATTGTAAGCTCATTTTCAACGAGTTTAGTGATTTTGTATTGACCTTCCCAAATTTGGTAGAGATTTCTGTCCACCGGGTCCTTGGTATTCCAAATAACCTTTCCCAAAATGAGATCGTTAACCAAAAATTCTCTGTGTTGAAATTTTTGGTTGTATATTTTGGCGAGCTATTTCTGTTAGCTTGGCATTCGTTTGAGTGCATTTTCTATTCTTTCTTCAACAAGGTCAAGGTCCCAAGCTAGCACCTCAGAGTTGTGGTCATTATCATAAGTTTTAGTTCGAATTATGGGTAACTCGACCTCTAGCGAAATTACAATTTGTTCATTGCTTTACGCGGTGTAGTTCGGTAGGCCCACAATATACTCGGTAGTTTCTCACCCCTTTTGCCTTTGCTTTTTTCAAGTCTCTTCTTGATCCCACTCTTGATAGTCTTGTTGGATGCTTCAACTTACCCATTGCACTACGGATAGCTCGTTGTTGAATTGTAAAACACAATCTTAAGCTCATCCAACAACTTCTTGACTTTTTGACCCACAAATTATGTTCCGTTGTCTGATACAAAGGCTCTAGGGATGCCGAACCGAGATAAAATATTGTTTTATATGAACTTAATTATGTCAACCTCTCTAATCTGGGCCAGTAGTTTAGTTTCAACCCATTTGGGGAAGTAATTCATGGCAACTAGCAA
>BRYE01000023.1:8572217-8574717 GCA_030159115.1 Actinidia arguta var. hypoleuca
TAAAAGGGGTGGCTATTTGCTGTTCTCATCCTTGGTTTGGGAAGCCAAGAAGAGGAGTTGAGTGGGTTGTTTTAGTTTGTTACAAAAATAATTTAGATAGGTTTGTTAGAGCATCTATGTTAGTATCATTAAATTTGAGTCAAATTATAATTCAAAAATATCATATATTATATTTTAATTAATCATTTTTTTAATAGTCACTCCATTAGTTTTTCTATTCAAACTCTACTTATTAAAATATTATTTATTTATTATTCTTTCACTATTTATTGATTCTCTGCTATTTTTTTTTTCAATGGTCATATTACTACAATTGAGGTATTTTTTTAAAAAAATATATTCTCAAAACAATCATATATTTACGTCGATCTTACCTTTTTCAACAATTATTTTTTTGCCCTTCCAATGGTGTAAAAAGATATTTAGATAAAACCATAAGGATGCAAAATTTAATTTAATTTACTCTTTATAAAGGATCAAGAGAACAAAAAAAAAACTATATAAAAAAAGAATAAACAATAAATACCCAATGGATAGTTCCTAGTCAATTGATGACTAGAAACTATTGCAAAGTTAAACTTGTGGACTATTTTATCTAGTCTAATGCAGACAACTTTTGATGATTTCACTGGCTGAATTAGCAACACAAATGGTTTTGCTAGTTTGATGTGGATGTTCTTAGTTTTGTTAGTGTAGGTGTTTGTTCGTATATGTCATTGGAGGTAGGAATCTGCAAATGACTTTGGCGGAATGAATGGAGAAGGGTCAGAGATTGAAATACAGAATCGAGTGAAACTAAGAATGATAGAGAATGCAGTAAAAATTTCTTCAATCTCAAGTAGTATAGCCAAACTCAATTTTTTAGTACAAAATGCACCAAGTGTTGTTATTTATACTTTGAGAAGTTAGATTGAATGCGAAGGTGTGAGTGGCTTCACGCCATGTGGCATCTAGACCACCAGAGGGGTTGCCCATGTGATGTCATGGACCACATGGAAACCAACTACTTCCTTTGAGAAACACTAGGAGAATGTTCTATTTTTGTGATTTTAGGAAACTATTATCTATGTCATCAAGAGACCACGTGAGGAGAATATTCTTATTCAAGCTTTATCCAGGTCATAGCAAAGGACTCACGAGTGTTGCAATGGTTCAGCTGCTCAGTCTACCCCCTAGCGATCCTTCGTACTTATCCTCCATACTATATAGCTCAATTCATCTCATTTGGACTCATGATGTAGCGCTTAAGCGACACCATAGTCGCGCACCAAGCTTTAGAGGCTCCCCTTAGTTTTGCTTGAACAATGGGGTAGTTCCTTGAATTGGGTTTACACTAAGGAAGGAGTTTCTTTGATCACATGCCTCACTCTTCCTCATTGCATGGAAAGGCACCACTGTGCAGTGTTCTCACTCGAGCCTAGGATGCTGGAGCGCGTGTTTTACAAAAAACCTAGCTTTTAGGAGCATTGAGCGATAACTTTGCATTAACTAGGAACTTGTCGACGGGTTAACCCCAAAATGATGTCGTTCACCTTAAACTCCATTTTAGGTTTTAAGGTGAGTGTACTTGAAATGCTTATGGGGTGGATCCCTATTCGCACTACCTTCATTCGCCGTTATTTTACTCAGCTAAGTCAGCATCTAAGTACCACATGCCTTCTTTTGATTGACCCACACATCCTTCATATTTTCTACCCTTCACATTTTTCCCTGCACATGCAAAGTAGAGACACAAAGCTTCGCGCATGTATAGTGGCCCAACGGTCAAAAGTTTTAATTTTTACCCTGATGTGGGAAAAATACAGGCCACCTCCTGATCTAAGTGGCGCACATCGCCCAAGGGTTCACAGAGCCTACCTTCTTGGTCGCCTTAAATTATTAAAGAACTGAGCACATCGCCTACACAAACGGTCCCTCCAGATCGCCATCGGGCGAGGTAGTCTATCTCTCCCAAGTCAGAGACCATCTCCATAAAGACTTGATTCTCCAAAAGGACTCATCTCCAATTAGGACTCATCTCCGATTAGAAGTCTTGTCATCATGGGACTCCTCCATCTATCCTCAATCTGATCAGAGTCCACCTCCGTGAGAATTCCACCTCTACAAGAGAACTATCTCTGATAGACTCCAGCTCGATCACGACGCCTATAAATTTGGACTGCTCACCAATTGGCATCTTCCTATTTTATCTCTGAATTTATTGGGATATCCTCCCATGCTTATCCTTCCAAGGAACTCACCGTGATCCACTTACACGACTCATTACTCCGTCTATATAAAGGCCGCTCCCCCATTATCAAAAGGTACGCTCAACACAAGCACCACAGGCACCTTTATAATTGTGCTAGCCATACTGTCTCTAATTATATCCTAATCGCCTTGTCTGATACACACGCCGGAGGGGTTTTGAGCGGCCTCACCCCAGCCAGTTACTTTTGTTCACTAGTGTGCAGGTCGCCGTTGTGTAGGTCACCCCAATTTAAGCCGAGGTCCAGTGCCG
>BRYE01000023.1:8584717-8594717 GCA_030159115.1 Actinidia arguta var. hypoleuca
TGGAGATATACAAGTGATCCATGACGGATTTGGATCCGGAGGAAGTTCGAATTCGTCCAGGAAAAGGCATGCCAGAAGTGCCAGTAGCGTGGGCGAAGAAGTATATAACCTCTCCTTTCCAGCAATCGATATTCACCCACTAATTACCTTCAACAAGGATGATTTGGAAGGTCTACACGTACCTCATGACGATGTCTTAGTTGTTTCAGCCATCATCGCCAATTTCAATGTTCAAAGAATCTTGGTTGATAATGGTAGTCCGGCTGATATCTTATTCATAACGGCATTCGAAAAGATAAAGATAGGGCTCGATAAACTGCACCCCTTCCTTACACCCTTGGTGGGCTTCGGAGGAAATGTGACTCATCCGCTTGGATGGGTTAAGTTGCCAGTAACCTTGGGAATAGAGCCTTGCCAAATTACCGCTTGGCAGAACTTCATTGTGGTAGATTGTCCTTCACCCTACAACGCGATTTTAGGTCGCCCTACTTTAGATGGGATTAAGGCGATCACTTCAACCTACCACCTAAAAATGAAGTTTCCCACTTCAACGAAGGTAGGCGAAGTAAGGGGCGACCAAAGGGTGGCCAGGCAATATTCAATTTTGGCTATGAAGATTGAAACCTCCCTAGCCCCAAATGTCCAATAGCAATTACCGACCAATGATGGCGATATGGAACCTCTAAGGGACGAGATGGAATAGGTTGTCTTGATGGATCCCCGAGAAACCAAAAATACCAAACCTCTTGAGTAAACTATTTCGATATCCATACACCCAGAATATCCTGATCACCACGTTATGATCGGAACTGAACTTACCAACGAATTACGTTGCGCTTTAGTGGAATTCTTGAAAAAAAAATTTGACGTCTTTGCTTGGTCGCAAGGTGATGTCCCAAGAATTGATCCCCAAGTCGCCATGCATAAATTATATACCAATCCCGAACATTCTCCAGTTCGCCAGAAAAGAAGGAAATTCGCCCCCGAGCGATTAAGAGTTATTGAAGAGGAAGTAACCAAACTCATCAAAGCCAATGTCATCAAAGAAACCTATTACCCGGAATGGCTAGCCAATGTTGTCGTCGCTCCTAAAAAGGGGGGAAGTGGAGAGTATGCATTGATTTCACTGATCTCAACAAGGCGTGCCCAAAAGATAGTTTTTATTTGCCAAAAAATGATTTAATAGTGGATGCCACGTCTAAACATGAGCTTTTTATCTTCATGGATGCCTTCTCGGGATATCACCAGATCAAGATGTTCTCCCCCGACATAAAGAAGACTTCTTTTATCACAGAATGATAATTGTACTGCTACAAGGTCATGCCGTTTGGATTGAAAAATACAGGGGCAACATACCAAAGATTAGTAAACAAGATATTTAAGGAACTGATTGAAAAGACCATAGAAGTATACATAGATGACATGCTTGTTAAAAGTGTCGAAGCGGCCAATCACATCGCCCACCTTGAAGAAACTTTTGACATTCTGAGAAAACACCAGATGATGTTAAATCCTTCTAAATGCATTTTTGGTGTATCATCTGGAAAGTTCCTAGAATTTTTGGTAACCAAACGAGGAATTGAAGCAAACCCAAATCAAATTCAAGCTCTACTCAAAATGAGCTCGCCCAAAAATATCCATGAAGTTCAGCAATTAACTGGGCGAATTGCCGCCCTTAACCGGTTTGTTTCTAACTTAGCTGACAGATGCTTGCCATTCTTCAAAATCCTAAGAAAGAATCAAAATTTTCAATGGACAGAAGAATCGGAAGAAGCGTTCCAACAACTGAAAAAGTACCTGGGATCCCCTCATTTGCTTTTGGTTCCAACCACGGGCGAAGAACTATTTGTGTATCTGTTCATCTCGCCAACTTCGACAAGTGTTGTGCTTATCCAAGAAGAAAACCGAGTTCAAAAATCAATATATTATGTTAGTAAAGTCTTGATGGGTGCTGAGAATAGATACGTAAAGATAGAAAAGCTCGCTTATGCCCTTTTGATTGCCGCTAGAAAGCTTCGCCATTATTTTTAAGCCCATCCCATCACCGTGCTAACTGACCAACCTTTAAAGCAAATTCTCCAATGACCAGACACCTCGAGAAGACTTCTAAAATAGTCTATCAAGCTGAGTGAATTTCATATTGATTACAAACCAAGAACGGCGATAAAGGCCCAAGCCTTAGATGATTTTGTGGCTGAATCCACTCATGAAGTCAATCCAGAAGTTCTATCGGAGAAAAAAATTCCAACATTGCGGAGCTCGGAAGAGGACCTCAGTAACTCGGACGAGGATCTTGGGAGATGGATGTTGTTTGTAAATGGATCTTCAAATCAGCATGGATGTGGTGCAGGGCTTGTCCTTTAAAAACCGTCAGGACAACAAATGGAGTACGCTATACGGATTGGGTTTAAAGCCACCAATAACGAAGACGAATACAAAGCACTCCTCGTTGGGTTAAGGGTCGCCACAAGATTAGGAGTAAATTCCATAGACGCTTATAGTGATTCACAACTAGTGGCGAACCAAGTCCAAGTAGAATACCTCGCCCGGGACACGCAGATGGCAGCTTATTTAGACAAAGTCAAAAGCATGACTCAAAAAATCAAAAGTTTTACCATTCGCCAGATCCCAAAAGAAAAGTCGACGCCCTGGCCAATCTCGCATCCACTTTTGATTTCGTATCAGATAGAAATATACCTCTGGAATTCCTGTCCAATCCAAGTATCGAGATCACCAAATATGTCTATCTAACAGAAAAAGACCCAACATGGATGGGTGAAATCGTCGCCTATCTCCAGCACGACACACTGCCAACGGATAAACTCTGAGCTCGCCGGATCCGATACAGGTCTGCTAGGTTCTGCCTTTTTCATGGAATTTTATATAAATGATCTTTTTCAGGTCCTCTCTTAAGATGTCTCCGACCTGATGAAACCAATTATGTGATGAGAGAGATTCATGAGGGCATCTGCGAAAATCATTCAGGGGCAAGGTCACTAGTATGAAAAGCAATTCGGCAAGGCTACATCTAACCTCAGATAGAATGTGATGCAACAACGTACACCAGGAAGTGTGACAAGTGCCAGAGATTTGTACCAGTAAGCCACCTGCCCCATATTGAGATGATGCCAATAACCAGCCCATGGCCATTTGCCCAATGGGGAATTAACATACTGGGACCTTTGCCTCAAGTTCAGTTACAGAAAAAGTTTTTAATCGTCGCCATTGATTACTTCACCAAGTAGATAGAAGCAGAGCCACTTTCCAAAATCATCGAGAAAAATATAAGGAATTTTGTGTGGAAAAGTATCATCTTCCGATTTGGAATTCCCAAGGTTCTCATCTAGGACAACGCTAGGCAATTCGACAATGATGAATTCAGACAATTTTATTTCAATCTCGCCATATCATATCATTTTTCCTCACCTAGTCACCCCCAAGCCAATGGCAAAGTCGAAGTTACTAACATAACCATCCTAAGGAATCTAAAGACAAAACTAGAGAGATCCAAAAGTGAATGGGTAGAAGACCTACCAAGCATACTTTGGGCATATCATACAACGAGTAGGATTCCTACTAGTGAGACACCTTACTCTATGGTTTATGGAACAGAATCGGTGATACGCGTCGAGATCGGAATGCCAAGTCTTAGAACCTCAAATTTCAACAAAGATAATAACGAAATCGAGCTAAGACTCAACCTCGACCTCCTTGATGAAAAACGGAAGCAAGCAAGCATACGCCAAGCAGCTTATAAACACCAAGTCGCCAAATATTATAATCAAATAGTCAAATATAGGTTATTCCTACCTGGCGACCTAGTCCTAAGAAAGGTTACCCTATCTACTAAAGAACCAAACGCATGAAAGCTAGCCCCAACATGGGAAGGCCCCTATAAGGTCGTCAAGGTGTCTAGACCAGGGACTTGTTGGCTTGAAGACTTAAATGGGAAAGCACTCCTCCATCCTTGGAACGCCGAGCATCTGAAAAAGTATAACTAGTAATACATCTGGTCGCCGTCACAATTAGATCACCTGTGCAATGCAATTGTAATAATTGCCAATTTATTCCAAGTAATATTCCTCTGGTTTATTTCAATCGTCTTTGTTTGCCTATATATCACCATTTGCAGGATTAATGTCACCAAATCAAGATAGCTAGTTTGTTATTAAACGACGGAGGCATCTTGATCGCCATATTGAAGATTGAAAATCAAGATTGCCTGTTCGTTATTAAACGGCGGAGGCATCTTGATCGCCATATTGAAGATTAAAAATCAAGATCGCCAGTTCGTTATTAAACGGAGAAGGCATCTTGATCGCCATATTGAAGATTGAAAATCAAGATCACCAGTTCGTTATTAAACGGTGGAGGCATCTTGATCGCCATATTGATTATTGAAAATCAAGGTCGCTAGTTCGTTATTAAACGGAGGAGGCATCTTGATCGCCATATTGAAGACTAAAAATCAAGATCGCCAGTTCGTTAGGAGGCATCTTGATCGCCATATTCATTATCGAAAATCAAGGTCACTAGTTCGTTATTAACGGCAGAGGCATCTTGGTCGCCATATTGAAGATTGAAAATCAAGATAGCCAGTTCGTTATTAAACGGCAGGCATCTTGATCGCCAACATGGAAATCGCCAGATCCAGATTGCAAATCAAGATCGCCATTTTGTTTTAAGACGACAGGTATCTTGATCGCCATGCAAATCAAGATCGCCCATTCATTAAGTCATCTTGATCGCCATACAAATCAAGATCGCCCATTCGTTAAGGCATCTTGATCGCCTTTGTTATTTTAATTTTTAAGGCCAATTTATATCGTTATATTACCAAAATTTGTCATCACCATTGAAATTTGCACAAATAAAATGATCATTCATTTAATGTAATTACACATTGCCAAAAAAAAAATTTACAAGGGAGGAGGATTCGCATCGCCTTTCCCAACAGTTTCCTCGTTCGCCCTCTCCCCCTCTTTATCCTCGTCCTCCTCGGCGAGCAGGTCATGGTCGAGACCCATGTCCTCCAAATTGATGGCAAGGTCGGGATGATGGCGACGAAGCTGTCGCTTGCAGAAGTTGAATCATTCACTGAAATACTTTAAGGCAATGTCTTCAACAGCCTCCAAGAAATCCGACGAAGATTTAAACTCCTCCACAACTGATTTTTTAGATCGGCCCAAGGTTTCCCTCAACTCTACCTCCAAAATCCCAGACTTCTCCAAACTGTCAGCAAGGTTGTCTCTTTCATCTTTTAATTTGGCAAACTCGTCGCTGGCCTGTTGCTTTTGAGCTCGGGCCTCGGCCAATTGCTGCTCTAGGTCGCTAGACGATTTCTAGAGGCAGGAGACTTCAATGTCCAAAAAGGCAACTCGCCCTTGTTGAAGGGATGCCTCTTCCACAGTTTTCCTGCCCTTGATCGCCAGAGAGGACCCGAGCAAAAGGGCCTGCTATAGACAAATCTTTTTAGATCAACCTGAGCATATGTTACGATAAAAAGAAAATGAAGATAGTCGAGGAAGTGTTGAGGTAGTACCTGGCCAAGGGCATGAAAAAATTTGGTGGCAGTCTGGTCCAAGGACAGCTGCCCCACCTTTTCTTGGTCCGAAAGAGGAATCACTCTTTGGAGAATTTTCTCAGCTATAGAAGGGCTCCCAAGAATGGAAGCCCCATGATCGAGAATAGTCCCCAATGAGGGCGAGCTCCCCTCCCCAGATTTTGAAGAGGTGGTGGCCCTCGGACTATCAGCAGGACCAGACGTTTTCCTTTTGGGTTCGGGAGCAATGGCGGGCTCCTTCCCTTTGGGGCTATCCCCAGGTTTGGCCTTCTTACTTGGCGAAATGGAGGATTCGTCCCTTGAACGTTTTTCACCAATTACCACTCCGTTAATGGGAATAGATTTTTTGGCCGAGCTTTCACCCTTGGCCTTCTCCACCTTCTCATCAAGTTTTTTTAGGCTTATCCTTCTCGACATAACTGCAAAATAAGGAATGAATTAGATATAAAAATATAAACGACAAGAATAAACAAGAATTTATACCATCCGATTTAAGCTCGGGTGGTTAGCCCAAAATCCGACCAGGATTCCGATGCTGGATCCGAGCTTAATCCCGAGACAGACGGAGAAAATTCTAAAGAGGGATCTCGAACTTTGTCCCCCAACCATCTGAACAAGGTCAGGTCGAGGATATGAGGAAGAATCCTCTTTAGTTCCTTTCTAAGGGCCCCTAGATATTCTATTGATTCATCTCGGAAATGGCTGTCTTGCTGGATGTGTTCACCATAGGAAGGGCGGGACTCACCTGCTTCACCCGACGACGTTGACGGCGCATGTCCATGTAGCACCTCGCCCTTAGTCCTAGATGTCATAGGTCCGGGAGAGCAAAAAACTCAATGAAATGATTTCGATTTAAGAAGCATGGGGACTGAAAAGTGCCCACGTTCCGCCACCGATTTTGAAATCTCGTCAAAAAGCTCCTGCTCATACCTGAGCAACTTGGGCGGATCATTACAGCGTTTATCTAAGACCATGAAATGTTAGAATGTTAGCTCAGTTGATACTATATTAATAAATAAAATAAAATTTCTAATGGAATTAGACCGACCTGGGATATTCCATGATCTCGGAATCCTTAAGACTCCTTCCCGAGGTGAATCATTATGAGCTCCCAACTATCCTCGGAGGCAAAAAAGAATTTGCTTTTCCCCCTTCACTTTGCTGGGGTATCCTCCGATGATAGTTTTCTTGTACCTCGCCTTAAAATACAGCCACCTTTGATCTGGTTTAGGGTTATTATTGAGGAAAAATATATTCCTAAACTCGGAGAGGGTCATAGAATATTTATACACTCGCCACAACGCCATTGCCCCGGTGATACTTCGCCATGCGTTGGGGACGAACTGGGCTGGGCAAATATTATAAAACATTAAAATTAACCTAACAGTAGGATGAATAGGAAAGCGGAGACCAGCTTGAAAAGATGCCTCATAAAAGACCACCTCGCCAAGGCAAGCTGAAAGTATAGTTTTGTTCTCCTCGGGAAGTCTAACCTGCACACTCTGAGGAAAGAAATAAGTCTCCCTAAGCAAGTTTAACTCCTCGGGAGTCATGATATTATTTTCTTTTTCTACTGAGGAATGAATATCAACTAAGGGGGCAACCTTAGGGGCTGATGGTTCTTCCATAGGCGATCTGGGAGATTGTTTTACCTCGTCAGTAATATATGATGATCCTTCTCCTAGGTGGTCGGATATCCAAGAAGGTAAGGAATCAAAGTCTGATGGGCTAACTTCAGGCCTATAGGACATAAAACTACAAATGAAAATGAAGACTTGAAGGTACTTACTGCTAAAAAATAGGAGGACGAGGAAAAAATCAGAGCGAGAGCAGCGATTTGATAGCAAAAGTAGAAAGGTGCAAACGAATGGGTGGGGTTCCCCTATATATAGGAAACGCCAAGGGCTGAGATCCATCCGCTTCAACGTTCCAAATTATGCGACATTTTGGTTTTCAAGCTCATAATTGCCTTTCCCGCCAAAAGCCTTTAGTGGGCCGCCTATCCCGCCAAAAGTCATCATTAATGCGCCACCGTTTTATCCTAGTTTTATTGTAGGAGTTAATGCCCTCACCCACGTGTCCAACAGGCGATGGGCATAATTAAGGTGTGCCTACGTGTTTCAATGATCGCCATTTTCATTTACTCAACGATCCCGAAAATCTCGGCACTTCGAGTAGGGGGCTACTAATGTGGGAAAAATCCAGGCCATCTCCTAATCTAAGTGGCGCACGTCGCCCAAGGGTTCATGGAGCCTACCTTCCTGGTCGCATTAAATTATTAAAGAACTGAGCACTTCGCCCACACAAATGGTCCCTCCAGATCGCCATCGGGCGAGGTAGTCTATCTTTCCCAAGTCAGAGACGATCTCCATGAAGACTTGATTTTCCAAAAAGACTCATCTCCAATTAGGACTCATCTCTGATTAGAAGTCTTGTCATCATGGGACTCCTCCATCTATCCTCAACCTGATTAGAGTCCACCTCCGTGAGAATTCCCTCTCTACAAGAGAACTATCTCCGATAGACTCTAACTCGATCACGACGCCTATAAATCCGACTGCTCACCAATTGGCATCTTCCTACTTTATCTCCGAATTTATTGGGATATCCTCCCATGCTTATCCTTTCGAGGAACTCGCCGTGATTCACTTACACGGCTCATTACTCCATCTATATAAAGGCCGCTCGCCCATTACCAAAAGGTACGCTCAACACAAGCACCACATGCACCTTTATAATTGTGCTCGCCATACTGCCTCTAATTATATCCTGATCGCCTTGGTCTGATACACACGCCGGAGGGGTCTTGAGCGGCCTCACCCTGGCCAGTTACTTTTGTTCACTAGTGTGCAGGTCGCCGTTGTGCAGGTCGCCCCAATTTAAGCCGAGGTCCAGTGCCAGGGTCGATGAGCAATTTTGATTGTTGGTTGCTCTCCCAGATTTTTACCACAACATACCCTATATAAATGTTGCACCCATTCAATCACACAACGGTTACTTTTCAAAAGGTATCTTGCCTTTGTAAAATTATTTCACTAGCTTCCTTGCTCTTAACATTCGCCGTTGTTGCTAAAATGATACTACCTTATACCTTCACCTATAAATATCTCAACATTTAGGGGGTTCTTTCACTTTGCGGTTTTGAATTTCTTTCTCTTTTTGAGATTTCTTGTTCTTGCTTGTTGCTTCCTTGTTCTTTAAATCATTCTATGATCTATGATTTCCTTCCTCTTCCCAAACACCATTGTAATGGCCCGATGTATTGGTGGTATTGAACACATGATTGAATCTAGGGATACATGACCCTGGATACCCTAAAATCTTTGAGTGGTCTTGCGCCCATTACTTCGGTAGATTAGAAGACCCCTTCTGAGGTAATTAAGAATTTCCACCTACCCTTCTAGCTCTCACAAGAGATCCCCTACTGATTCGAGCAGAACCAGAATATGCCCAAATCAATCCTTTTCCTCCTGGTGACATTCTACGTTTACGCACCAAAGGAGGTGACTTTCTTGACAATTTTTTCTAACACAAAGCAGCTCACAAACTCCAAACCATTACTTTAATTGGGGCGCAAAGATCCTCGCTAATCCGACTTTCAGTGACAGGCTTTGTGCCATTTGCTTATACGATGCGGTGGTAATCTCTCGTAAGCTTACTCTGAACCGTTCTAACATCAAATTGGACAGACTCATCAATCGCTGGAATCACATTACCCATACCTTCGTGACGTGCTAGGGAGAGTTTACCCTTACTCTAGAAGACATCACGGTACTAATGAAGCTTCCTATTTGAGGGTCCAAAATTTTCAATCCTACAGCATTATCAAACGCTGGGTAAGCCATATGGCAGTGCACTATGGAAGGTGTTGATTGACTGTGGGCATGTGGGGAATCGGTATGAGAAGAATAGTAATGTACTTTAGGAGGCCCCCAAATGAAACAATCTACTTACGAGGATTGGCTGTGCTTCTTATTCAAGGATCTTCAAACGTCCGGTGATGACTTCATTTTAGGTACTGAAAATGGTCGGGATCTTTACTTTTCCCAATTTCTTGTCTTATTTTTCTATCTTTCTGTCTTTCCAAGCTCCCCTAGCGACAGGCTTAACCAACTGGTATTTCCTTTGTTCGGGCATCTATGCGAAGGAGACACTGCGCCACTAGTGTATACGGCCGATTGTCATGACCCAACCCATTTATACATGTGGGTCCACCTTTAATGCCAGTGTTATTCAAGGCTGCGTTTCCTAAGTTAGGTCCAAATAAAACTATATGGGTAGAGCCAAGTTATCACGATAAGGTTCAAATTAAAGTCATCTAAGGCAATGTAGACTAAACTAGATATCTGACTTGAAGTTGCATTGGCCAAACATGCTTCAAAACAAACATTCAAGTTCCACCACTCGACAAAGGTTCGCATCTATACGAATGGCTCT
>BRYE01000023.1:8664717-8672217 GCA_030159115.1 Actinidia arguta var. hypoleuca
ACCCATCTTAGCTTTTACTCTCTTTTTTAGTTTATGTCCCATAGGCCTGAGGCAGGTCATTTAGAAAACTTAGAGTATTCTCTGCCCTCTTGGGTGTCTGATCATTTAGGAGAAGGCTCGTCGTTTATAACAGACGAAGTGAATCAATCTCCTGAATCACCTATGGAGGATCCCTCAATTCCCGAGGTCAACCATTCATCCCTCGGTGGAGAAGGAAACCAACATTATGACCCCAGAGGAACTGACTCTACTTAGGGAGTCTTACTCTTTTCTTCAAGGCGTGCAAATTAGGATTCCCGAGGAGGAGACTATAACTTCAACCCGCCCATGCAAGGTGGCCTTTTATGAGGCCACCTTTCACGCGGGCCTCCGATTTCCCATTCACCCTACGATTAGGTTAATTTTACAATTTTACAACATATGCCCTGCTTAGCTCGTCCCAAACGCGTGGCGAAGTGTTGTTTGTGCAATGGCGTTGTGGCGAGTATACAAATATGATATGTCATTTTTTGAATTTAGGAACTTGTTTAGTCTTAACACTAACCCTAAACTGGACCAAGGCTAGTTATACTTCAAGGCGAGGTACAAAAAGACCCTCTTCAGATGATACCCCAGTAACGTCAAGGGGTGGAAGAGCAAATTTTTTTTTTGTCTCGGGGACTGACTGAGAGTTTCCTAAAGGTTCATCTCGGGAAGGTGGTATCCCTAGGGTCCCGACGTCATGGGGCATTCCAGGTCGGTCTCAGTTTTTATTATAATTTTTGTTCTCCTAAAATGTTTAAATAGTTAACATTTAATTTCATATACTTTTCAGATAAGCATTGCAACGACCCGCCCAGGCTATATGGGGACGAGCAGAAAGTTTTTGATGAGATTTTCAGCTCGGTGGAGAAGCAAGGGCGTTACTCAGTCCTAGTACTCTTAAAGTTAAAATCTTTTCGTCGGGTTTTTGGTTCCCCGACCAGGAATCAGGACGAGGAGCAGCCTGAAGTTGGAGCACCAAACTCGTCGGGCAACGCGGGTGAGTCCCGCCCTTCCCGTGGTGAACACATTCAGTGAGACAGCCGTTCCCGAGATGAATCAGTAGAGTACCTAGGAACCCTTAGAGAGGAACTAAAGAGGATTTTACCTCATGTTCCTGATCTGACCTTGCTAAGGTGGTCAGGGGAAAAAGTTCGTGATCCCATCTTAGAATTTTCACCAAATGTTTCGAGCTCAAGCTCGGACTCCATATCGGAATCTTGGTTGGATTCAGGGCTACCATCCGAACTTAAATCGGATGATACTGCCTCTTGTATTCTAAACGTTTGAATTTCTATGTCTGACATTTGTTGTATTATTTTGCAGGTATGTCAAAAAGAATTAGCCTCAAGAAGCTCAGTGAGAGGGTGAAAAAATCCAAAAGTAGGGGCTCGATTGCGGGACCCACCCAGGCTAAGGGGGTGGTGAGTGGCGAGAAGCGCCCAAGGGAGGACCCCTTCAGTTCGTCCAGTAAGAAGGGCAAAGCAGCTGATAGCCCCAAGGGGAAGGAGGCTACCTCTGCGCCCGAGTCAAAAAAGAAGGCAACCAAAGCTGGCGACGCGGCGTACTTGGGAGCCACCCCTTCCTTGAAGTCCGTGGAGGGAAGCTCGCCCAATCTTGGCACCTTCCTCGAACCCAAGACCTCCATTATGGTCAACCCTTCCATAGCCGAGAAGATATTGCGGGAAGTGATTCCCCCCATGGACAAGGAAAAGGTGGAGAAGTTGACCTTGGATCCGACGGCCACCAGATTTTTCCATGTCATTGGCTAGGTATCACCTCAGTGCGTCTAACTTTTCCTTTGATATTTTATGTTTAGGTTCTTAAAAATTTTATTGGTAGCAAGCGCTTGTGCTAGGATCCTCTCTAGCTGTCCAGAGCAGGGAAGCAGGAGAGGAGGCATCCCTCCAGCAAGGCCAGGCAGCTTTATTGGAAAGCGAGGTATCTCGCCTCCAAAAGTTATCTGGCAATCTGGAACAATAACTGGTCGAGGCCCGATTTGAAGAGCAGGAGTCCACGGATGAGTTGGCCAAGTTGAAGAACGAGCGAGACGACGTGACCGACAAGCTTGAGAAGTCAAGTATTCTGGTGGTGGAGTTTCGAGAGGCCGTTTCCTGAGCTAAAAAGTTTGTTGTAGATGAATTCAAGTCCTTGTTAGAGTTTTTGAAAACAGTTAAAGACGCTGCTTCCAAGTACTTCGGTGAAGGATTGATTTTTGTAAACAACAGCTTTGCCACCATCATCCCGACCTTGCCATTAACTTGGCGGACATGGGCCTTGATCACGACCTGCTCGCCGAGGAAGATGATAGCAAGGTGGAAGTGAGGGAGAATGCGAACAATACGGACAAGGGCAACACTAATCCCCCTCCTTCCTAAACACTTGTATTATATATATATATTTTGTCGTTATGGCGAGCTGTAATCCATTTCTCATAATGAATAAAAGCCTTTCTTTTCCCTCGTTACACTATTTTTGGTCGTGTTGGTGTTATGAATTATTTAGAATGTAGGCGATCTTAATCTGCATAAACTGGCGAACTCAATTCTGGCGCTTTTGAAATTTAGTCTATCGGCGAGTTAAAACTGGCGTCCTTGACGATGGCGACCTTTTTAATGGCGATCAAGACGCCTTATCATATCATCATGATTGGGCGCTCTTGATGTTGGCGACATACACAATGGCGATCAAGACGCCTTATCATATCGTCATGAATGGACGTTCTTGATATTGGCGACATATATCTCTAATGAAAGAATAAATGGAGAAATTTTATTAAATAATCATAATGACAGGCGATCATGACATAATGATTTAACAATACAAATGGAGCATTTGGTGATGTCATATTGGTTGGGCGATCTGGTCTTCATGGCGACCAGACATATTATTGGTAATATTTCTTTAAGTGTTCAGCGTTCCAGGGGTGAAGAAGGGATTTTTTGTCCATGTTTTCCAGCCAATAAGTTTCTGGTCTGGATACTTTGACAACTTTGTAAGGCCCTTCCCATGTAGGACCGAGCTTCCCTGCATTTGGTTCCTTTGTGGCCAAAGTAACTTTTCTCAGGACTAGGTCGCCTGGTAAGATAGATCTATACTCGACTCTTTGATTATAGTATTTGGCGACTTGGTGCTTATAGGCTACTTGGCGTACATCAGCTCGTTCTCTTTTTTCGTCAAGTAGATCAAGGTTGACCCTAAGCTCAATGTCATTGTTTTCCATGTTGAAATTTGAGGTTCTGAACCTCGGCATTCTAATTTTCACTGGTATAACTGATTCCGTCCCGTATACCATAGAGAACGGCGTCTCGCCAGTACGAATTCTGCTCATTATATGGTACGCTCAAAGTATGCTCAACAGATCTTCTACCCATTCGCTTTTGGACTTTTCCAACCATGTTTTTAAATTTCTCAAGATCGTCCTGTTAGTGATTTCGACCTGTCCATTTCCTGAGGATGGTCAGGCGAGGAGAAATGGTGGGAGATGGCGAGGTCTGAGCAAAACTGTCTGAATTCATCATTGTCGAATTGCCTGGCGTGTCCGAGATGATAACCTTGGAAATCCCAAATCGGCAGACGACATTTTTCCCTATGAAATTTCTGCTATTTCTTTTTGTGATTTTGGCGAGAGGTTCTGCTTCTATCTACTTGGTCAAGTAATCAATGGCTATGATCAAGAATTTTCTCTGTAATGGAGCTTGGGGTAGGGGTCCGAGTATGTCCACGCTCCACTGAGCAAAGGGCTATGGGCTGGCCATTGAGACCAATTTGGTGGGAGGAAGATGACTAACTGGAGCAAACCGTTGACATTTATCACAATTTCTTGTGTACGTCGCCGCATCTCGCTCCATTTGTGGCCAAAAATAACCTTGGCGAATTGCTTTCCTCACGAGTGACCTTGCCCCTGAATGATTTACACAGATACCTTCATGGATTTCTTTTAGTATATATTCCCTTTCTTCAGGTCGGAGACACCTAAGGAGAGGCCTTGAAAAAGATTTTTTATACAAGATTCTATGGAGAATGCAAAACTTTGTAGATTTGTATTGGATTCGGCGAGCTTGAAGCTTGTCCAGTGGCAATGTGCCATTCTGGAGATATGCAATAATGTCATCCATCTATGTCAGGCTTGTCTTTACTTGAAAGACTGATTTGGCGACCTCGATACTTGGATTTGCTAAGAATTCTAGAGGTATGCTTCTGTCTGAGATGAAATCAAAGGCTGAGGTGAGGTTAGCCAGAGCATCAGCCTTCTTATTCTCTTCTCTTGGGATCTGGTGAATTTTGAAATCTTTGATTTTTCCGGACATGATTTTACCTCATCCAAATAGGCGACCATACTTGTGTCTTTGGCGAGGTAGTCTCCTTGGACTTTGTTCACCACTAGCTGTGAATCACTGAAGGTGTCTTGGGAGTCTACTTTCATTTTTGTTGCAACTCGTAGCCCGGTGAGAAGAGCTTCATACTCGGCTTTGTTATTGGTAGCTTTGAATCCTATACGGATGGCATACTCCATCTGCTCGCTTGAAGGAGTTTGGAGAATCAGCCTTGCGCCACAATTGTACTGATTTGATGATCCGTCTACGAACAGTTTCCATCTGGCGAGATCTTCGTCTGAGTCAGGTCGTTCTGGAGTTTCTATCTCGGGCAGGCCTTTCTTAGACTCCGGGGTGATGTCATATGTAAATTCTGCCACGAAATCAGCCAAGGCCTGACCATTGATCGCCATTCTTGGTCTGAAATCAATATGGAATTCGCTCAGTTCAATGGACCATTTGAGGAGCCTCCCCGAGGTGTCAGGTCGTTGAAGAATTTACTTCAAGGGTTGTCAGTCAACACAGTAATAGATTGTGCCTGAAAATAATGTCGGAGCTTTCTAGCGGCGATAAGGAGAGCATAAGCGAGCTTATCAATTTTTAAGTATCTAGTCTCGGTCTCATAAGAACTTTATTGACATAATATACCGGTTTCTGAATTCTGTCCTCTTCTCGGATTAGCACTGCACTTACTGCCGTTGGCAAAACAGATAGATATATGATAAGTTCCTCGCCCATAACTGGAACCGTAAGTAGGGGAGGCAAGCCGAGATAATCCTTTAATTGTTGAAATGCTATTTCTGATTCCTCATTCCACAGGAAAGTCGGATTTTTCCTCAGGATCTTGAAGAGCGGGAGGCATTTGTCTGCTGACTTAGAGACGAATCTGTTAAGGGTAGCTATTCACCCAGTTAATTGTTGCACCTCATGGATCTTCCTTGGCGAGCTCATGGTAAGGAAGGCACGAATCTAGTCCGGATTGGCTTCGATTCCTCGTCTGGCTACCAAAAATCCGAGAAACTTACCCGAGGAGACACCAAAGATGCATTCGGAAGGATTAAGCATCATTCGGTGTTTTCGTAGGACGCCAAATGCTTCTCCTAGATGGGCGACGTGATCTGTAGCCCTGAAGCTTTTGACGAGCATATCATCGATGTATACCTCCATATTCTTCCTAATCAGATCTCTGAACATTTTGTTCACCAGTCTTTGGTACGTCGCCCCCGCATTTTTCAAACCAAGAGGCATGACTTTGTAGCAATATAGCCCCCTCTCAATAATAAATGAAGTTTTTTTTACGTTGGGCAGATGCATTTTGATTTGGTGATAGCTGGAGAAGGCGTCTCCATAAAATTGAGGAGCTCATGTTTGGAGGTGGTCTCAGCTATCAGATCAATCTTTGGTAAAGAAAAACTATCTTTTGGATATGCTTTGTTGAGGTTGGTGAAGTCAACACATACTCTACACTTTTTCCTCTCTTTTGGGGCGACAACAATGTTGGCGAGCCAATCTGGGTAGGGAGATTCTCTTGATTAGCTTAGCCACTTCTTCTTTTATGATTTTCAGTCGTTCAAGGGCAAACTTTCTTCTTTTTTGGCGAACTGGAGGATACTCAGGGTTTGTAAATAATATGTGGGTGGCGACTTGAGGATCTATTCCTGGAACGTCGCCCTGCGACCATGCAAAGATATCATAATTCTTTTATGATTTTCAGTCGTTCAGGGGCGAACTTCCTTCTTTTCTGGCGAACTGGAGGATACTCAGGGTTGGTAAATAATCTGTGGGTGGCGACCTGAGGATCTATTCCTGGAACGTCGCCCTGCGACCATACGAAGATATGATATTTCTTCTTCAAAAATTCCACCAAAGCAATCCGTAGTTCTTTAGTGAACTCTGTCCCAATCATAATGTGACGATCTGGATGGTCTGGGTGGATAGAAATTGGAGTAGCTTCTTCCAACGGTTTGGTGTTTTCTGACTCTCTGTGGTCCACTAGGGTAATCTCCTCCATCTCGTCTCTCAACGACTCCATTTCGGCATCGGCGATCTGTAATTGCTATTAGCTACTCGGTTTGGAATGAGATTCATCTTTCATTGCCGAGATAAAACATTGCCTGGCCACTTTCTAGTCGACCTTAACTTCGCATATACCAGTTGGAGTGGGGAACTTCATTTTCAAGTGATAGGTTGAGGTGATGGCCTTGGTTCCTCCTAAAGTCGGGCGATTTGATCCCAAAGATACTGACAATTTGATCCATCCAAGTGGATGAGTGGTATTTTCTCTAAATCTGATTAGAGGGGTGTGGAAAGGGTAGAGCTTATCAAATCCAATCTTTATCTTGTCAAATGCCAACATGAACAAAATATCTGCCGAACTCCCATTGTCAACCAATATCCTGTGTACATTAAAATTGGCGATGACGCTGAGACGACCAAGGCGTCATCGTGAGGGAGGTGTAGGCTTCTCAGGTCTTCATTGGTGAAGGTAATGGGCAAGTGGGATGTAGCTGCTAGTGAGGATAGGTTGTGGACTTCTTCCTCTGCTCGCCCCCCTGGCGCTCTTGGCGTGCCTTTTTCGAGACGAGTTTGAACATCCACCTGATCCAAACATGTCGTGGTCACCTGTATGTCTCCTGCGATTGCATACCCTTTTTTGATATGGTCGGCTATCTGTTCTTTCAACTGAAAGCAATCCTCGGTGTTGTGTCCATGGTCTCGGTGGAACTCACAGTATTTGTTTCTGTTTTCTTTCGGGGATTAGTTTTGATTTTTTCAAGCTATTTGATTTCCGTGAGTACCTGGGCGATGGGAGCATTAAGAGGGGGAGCATCAATTCTGGACGGCGAGGTGGTGTACGAGGGCGTTTGTCATTGGTTTGTCGCCTTGAATCCCGATCTGACATTTTGTTTCTCGCCTCGTCATGGTAGTCTGTTCTCCTAGTGTCGGGTTCCTTCTTCTTATCATCCCTTCCTCGCCTCCTTCGTTTGGCCTCAGCCAATTCCTCTACGACAATATATTTGTCAGCTTTGCCTTGGAGAGTTGACAAGATTTCTGGGACGTTCTTTGAGAGGGAATCAAATAATGGACCCGGACATAGTCCTTCCATCATCGCCATGATCACCACTTTGTCACTGGGGTCCTTTACCTCCAAAATAGCTTGGTT
>BRYE01000023.1:8734717-8737217 GCA_030159115.1 Actinidia arguta var. hypoleuca
ATCAAAATCCATGATCCATTCATCACTCTCAACCACAAACATCGATCCCAACAATGCCAAGTCCGAGTCATCATCATTCTATTATGCTATGGTGGCTTTAGAATTCTCCTTCTTCTATTTCCCATTCAACTAGGATAATCTTTCTTCAAATGCCCTTTATTGCGACAAAACGAACACTCATCAATCGCTGGCTTACTAGAATAAGATTTTCCTCTACTACACTTTGAATTCCTACTAGCAGACTTGTCTCCAATATATAGGGCTTCATTAGATGGGTTTGCTTATCCTTTTTATGATACTCATTATTCACTAGATCATTAGTGACATCATCAAACTAAATCTCATCTTTTCCATAAAACAACGTAGTAATTAGGGGATCATAAATATCAAAAAAAGAGTTTAACAACAATAGCGCTTTATCCTCATCAAGGTTTTCAACGTCTAAACTTTGTAAATCGGCGAGAATCTTATTATAATCATTCAAGTGTTCACTCATCAATATACCTAAATGATACTGGAAACGAAACAACTTCTTTTCCAAATAAAGATGGTTCTCGACACTCTTGGTCATGTATGTGTCCTCGAGCTTCTTCCATAAATCCTTCACCCTCATTTCTTGCGTAACGAGATATTTCTTATCCTTCGCTAGACACAACCTAATAATACCACTCACCTGCCTGTTGATGCGATCGTACTCTTTGTCGGAATACTCCTCAAGTTTGTCATTCTTTAATGTAATATCCAACTCCTATTAGATCAAACACATCCTCAACTTCGCATTGTCACATGCCGAAGTTGTTCGTACCATCGATCTTATCCACTTCAAACTTTGCATTCGATATCATGGGTCTCGAGTTTGCACACGAGAATGCTTCACTTGACCCAGATTTTTTAGCAGGCTCACTAGTCCCCAATTTGGTGGTAAGATCTGTAGACGACATCTTCTACTCCAATAATAAAGCCAAAAATTAATTGCAACGCAAAACCTAATTGTCACCTAGAGTTCTAATACCAATTTGTTGTGAAATTATGAGATGAAGAAAAAATAATTTAATCAATGAGCAGGAAGACCAATCACACAAGATGAGATATACGTGGTTTGGTAAGATACCTACGTCAATGGGCAATCATACAATTAAAATTTTTATTAATTCAATGCGATGCTCCAAAGAGTTACAATAAAGTCATAGCTTTCCTCGGCCATTATAGGTTCTTTCAACCTTCAAAAAATACATTATTTGGGATTGATTTTAATACCTGATTCTGGACCCAAGCTCTTGGCGAAATTCCGGCCTCGTTTTTTGAGGAATTGGGAGTCAAAATGACATTTTTGGACCCCGTAGCTCGGATTGCCTTGTGCTTGACCATATTAGAGTTTAATCTTACAATTTTTAATCTGAAATAATTAATTCTAAATGATTAAGATCTGACTTGGACAGTTTTGGACATACCTTTTGACCTTTGAAATAAATTTGAACCAATTGAACGTAAAACAATGAGTTGCAATATACTTTAGTTACTTGGTCTTCATTATTGGACAAAAGAATAATAATGGCATGGTTAGCAACTTAAAAATGAGTTTGAAATGCATAAACAAATCTATGAAAATATTATGATAAAAATATATGAACTATATTTTCTTACCCTAAAGTTTCAATAATTATGCTTTGGCCCCCAAATAACGTATTGTTCAGTATGCTACTTTTATTCATGTTTTTCTGAACTTACTGAGGTTTCTTGTGTTTGGATTTTAGCCCATTGTATTATGGACATCAAGCATTCTGTTATTTTTGAAATATTTGCATAATGTTTCTACAATTGCATGTCTTATATAGATCAGGGTATCGTAAAAAAGAAGAAACGGTCAAGCATACACTTAACCATAATATATGAGCAAGAACCGAGGCAAACCACCCACAATAACAAATAGGCATTCCAACAGCCCACGCAACCAACCAAACCCAAAGGGTCACCTAGGTCAACCAGCAGCACACAACCAATCTAGGAACTCGTCACTATGCAGCCGCGACCACTATGATGCTAACAAAAGTTGCAAGAAGGAATCTCATGCCCTGGAGACTTTGTTGCGATAGCCGAGGCCCGAGATTTGAAGAATTTGCTGACAAAGAACCACCAAACGGACGGCAACGTCACACACATCCTAGCCTAGCCTAAACCAAGCTAATTTAAATTTTCTGGAACCCCGAAATGGGCCAGTCCGATGTACAGGCCATTTGGACATCCCAACACCAAGCAGCACCAAAGCCCAAAGTCCTCTGAAATGGGCCACGAAAATCCGTCCTTTAATCAACAACAATGACAAAACTTCATGCCCAACAAAGTGGACCCATCAACGTAAAAAAGAAACAAATGTCCCATTTACCTCTAAAATCCATGAACAGCCCAATTGGACATCCTAAAGCCAAGCAGCACCAAAGCTGTAACTCACATTTTGGACCACCACAAAAGGTATCCAAAATATCAGCACAATGGCCCATTG
>BRYE01000023.1:8742217-8749717 GCA_030159115.1 Actinidia arguta var. hypoleuca
TTTACATAGACATCTTTCAAACACAACTTTAATCATCCTCCGAGCTGTGGGTCCTGCAGCATACAAACCCACCGTAGATCCTATCACCTAATTATTTCTCATCTTTAATTAATATGGGGCCATCCTATTTGACTTCTTGTGTTTAGTTAAAGTTGACTCCTGAATTAGATAAAATTATCTCCATTATATATCATACTCCTGCTAGCAATTAATTCCGGCCAGGAAAGAGATCCTATCCTTGAAGAAATTAATGGCATAACCGGCTCCTACAGGCTACATATATAAAAATTCGTTTAGAATTTGAAACTAGGAGCATTTTTTTTCCCTTCATCCTTGATCAACATGCACCCACTCATCGGGCTATTTTTTCGGGGTGTAAACACAACCATTAAATAAATTACTGCTGTTAATTAAGTCACGAATTAAATTAATTAGAGTAATATATATACATGCATTGTCTAGATCGATGCATGGGCATGGCTAGTATAAATTCAATTAATTAATTCAGTTTGTTATTTTTATGTCCGTTGTTAATATTGTTATCGTCATATAATTTCTAATTAATCAAACAATGTTTCAATAAAAGAAAATTATATTTTCTGCTGATATATATATCATGATCTATACCAAATTCACCCGAGGTGGGCATGTCGCCAACATCTATCGTGATCTATATCGAATTCACCTAAGACTCTCCAGATGATCTAACCGTCTTTTGTCACCACCACGCCTACGGGCGAGGTGAACTATCTTGCTTGCCTCTAACAAAATAAGATCAATAAGAGACTCCACCTTCATCCGGACTCCTACATTTGCCGTCCAGTCTCCAAATGGCATCTCCCTATTCTATCTCTGATATACTCGGGATCTCCTTCCATACTTAGCCACTCGAAGATTACGCCGTGATCATCTCGCTCGGTTCTCCATCTACCATATATAAAAGGCCGCTCCCCTCCTAATGCGGAACCCTAGGATCAAGAAGAACCCAAAACCCCGACACACAGTTTGATGTTCAAGAAACTGGGTGTCCTACTAAACCCCTAATCGACAAGCAACTAGAAACGTAGATTAAAGGACTGAATTAAAAAGAACGCCACAAGTTACCTTGATAAGTTAATTCCAATTCGTGGTGTAACAAGAAGAAGATGAACTTCTCTCTCAAGCAAGATGTCAGATCTTGATCAATCTCCCAAAAACTGCCTCTCCATCTTCTAAACAAAGCATTTATAGGAAACCCTAACCTAAACCCTACTTAATTAAGGCCCAACTCGAATTGGGCTTAAACACATAAATAAAAGGAACTAACATCAATAAATAGGCCCAACTAAATAAACATAAAAATAAATTAAGCCTCCACTTCCAGCCCACACACTTGGGTTGAAATAATGGGCTGAGCCTCCACTTCCAGCCCACACACTTGGATTGAATTAATGGGCTGATCTTCATCTTTAATATTTCCATTGAACCTATTCCTGATGTCTATGGCTGGTCCACCAAGTCTGTCTTCAATAAACTGGCCCACAAAGCTTTGGAAGGCGGATGTGAGCTTCTTGGCCCGCGAGCTTGTGATTGGCCCAACTGGTAACTTAATCTCATCGCCTTTGATAGCACCATCCTTGCCCCCAATTGGTAACTTAATCTCATCGCCTTTGATAGCACCATCCTTGCCCGTGCTCGCATCACCTCCACTAGAAAAGGTACACACAGAATTACTTGCATTCTCACTTTGAGAGCTCTGACACTTTCTGTCTAACTTTCTTGCCTTAGTCTGATCTCTACGCCGGAGGGGGTTGTAGCGACCTCACCCTGGCCGGTTACATTTTTTTTCTTGCGCAGGTCATAGCTGAGGTCACTTCCGAGGTCAAAGAACAATTTTGACCGTTAGTTGCTTGCCTCCAAATTTCTACCACAACAGTTTGGCATCGTATGTGGGAAACGAATGTTCTTAATACTCTATGCACCTACATAGCGCTTATAACCTAGATAGAGTACCAGCAGTCCTCTAGATAATATAACACATCCTATGGAAAACACCAGCCAAGCTTAAGATCTTGAGATCCTCCACCGTGAGATTCATGGGATCGCCAAGCAGATTAGGATCATGAACGAAAATAATGCCCGCCTGATACAACACCTCGCCACAAACAACCTGTGGCGGTGCCTGTTTAGGAACAAGTTGATCGATCTCGTCGTTCTTGTCGATCAAGCAACCACGAATCTCAAAGTCGCCAAAGCACAGGTCGGGTGAGATCAAGCAGAAGTTGGCAACGCTAATCACCGAGCTTACGCTCCAGATGTGAGAGGAGTCCTGTTTCGTCAGAGTCTCGGTCGTCTAGTCGGACTCACGATACGAAGGGTGATGAAACCAGAAGAAGAGGGAGATCACCTCGCCGGGATGTCCAAGCACATAGGCACTGAGATAAATCTACCACCCAGAAGATCAAATATCTGGATGCTTGGATTGATGCCATCAATACTGGTGCAAATGCCCTAGTTACTGTGGACGCTTTAATATGACAGACTGAATCCCCCTTCATTAAGAGAGTGATGAGGACCAGGATTTCATCCAAATTCAAGTTACCATCTCAGCTTAGGATATACGAAGGAAAAATAAACGCAATGGACCACCTAGATTCATACTAGAACTTGATAACGCTCCAGGGGTATTCAGATGAGGTGATGTGCAAGACTTTTTTCACTACTTTAAAGGGGTCGACTAGGTCATGGTTTAGAAAGTTATCTCCTCGAACCATTGATTCATTTGGCGATCTGAGCAGACTTTTTGTTGCCAATTTCATGAGCTACAGGGTCAGGCAAAAGAATGCCTCCCACCTTTTCACAAAAGGATGGAGAGAGTTTGAAAGACAACATTAAACATTTCAACCAGGCCGTCTTGGAAGTTAAGGGTCCCAATGACAAGGTGATCATTACAGCTATGATAAAAGGACTTCATCCAGGACTACTGTTCGATTCCCTCTCCAAGAATGTCCCTGAAACTCTGTCAACACTACAAAGTAAGGCCGACATGTACATTGTGGCTAAAGAGTTGGTTGAGGCCAAACGTAGGAGGCGAGGAAGGGATGATCACAAGAGAAAAGAGCCTAACACTCGGTGGACTGATTATAAGGGCGAGGTGAAAAGTAAAAGATCTGATCGAGATGCGAGGAGGCAAATTAATGAACGACATCCGCGAACTCTACCTTGCCGACTTGACCTTGTGTTGCATTCACTTAACACACCTGTTGCCCAAGTACTTATGGAGATCAAGAACTAAGACTTCATAAAGTGGCCTGGGAAGATCAAAACTAACCCCTTTAGAAGGAACAGGAACAAATTACTAACTTGATCATAGACACAACACCAAGGATTGTTTTCAGCTTAAAGAGCAAATTGCTGACTTCATCAAGAGAAGATATCTGAGAAAGTATGTAGCTAATCGTCCACGTCCAGACTGCCTGAAAGAAGATACTATGACAACAAGCCTACAACAGGCGACATCCAAACTATTCATGGAGGATTTGCATCAAGAGGATGCTCAAGCACGGCCCAGAAGAGGCATGGCAGTTAGGCAAATGGGCAGGCTGAAGAAAAGGTTTTTAACCTTTCCATACCTATGGTCGGGGCTCACCATCTCATAACCTTCACCAATGAGGATTTGAGAGGCTTGCATCTCCCCATGACGATGCACTGGTCATCTTGGCTAGTATCGCCAATTTCAACGTTCAAAGGATCCTAGTTGACAATGGGAGCTCTATCGATATCCTGTTCATTACCAAATGAAGATAGGCCGAGATAGGCTCCACCCATTTCACACTCCTCTGGTCAGGTTTGGAGGAAGTGCGGTCAGCCCTCTGGGATGAATCAAGTTACCATTAACCTTGGGAGTGGAACATTACCAAACTATAGTGTGGTAGGACTTTATCGTAGTGGATTGCCCCTCACCTTACAATGCTATCTTAGCCCTAGGAAAAATCAAGGCCATTACCTCTACCTATCACCTGATGATGAAATTTTCCACTTTCACCAGAATAGGCGAGGTAAAGGGCGGCTAAAAGGTGGCAAGACAGTGTTTCATGACGGCAATGAAGACTGACTATCCTTTAACCAATTAGCAACTACAAATAGATTATGTAGAGATAAAGGCACTAAGGGACAAAGTGGAAGAGATTAACCTTGTTGATCTAAGAGAAATAAAAAATATCAAGCCATTGAAAGAAGTGACTCCGATCTCCATACATCCCGACTACCCAGATCACCATGTCATGATTGGGACTGAGTTGACTAAAGAACTATGAAGTGCTTTGGTGGAATTCTTAAAGAAAAACTATAATGTGTTCGCGTGGTCACAAGGCGATGTCCCAGAAATAGACCCTCAGGTCGCTGTCCACAAGCTATTCACTAACCCTGATCATCCTTTAGTGCGCCAAAAGAGAAGAAAGTTTGCCCTAGAGCGCTTAAAAGTTATAGAAGAAGTGGCTAAGCTCGTCAAAACCAATGTTATCAGAGAATCTTACTATCCAAATTGACTTACCAACGTTGTCGTCACCCACAAAAAAGGAGGAAAGTGGAGAATGTGTATCGATTTTACCGACCTGAACAAGGCTTGCCCAAAAGACAGTTTTCCTCTATCCAAGATTGATCTGATTGTTGATGCAACCTTCAAGTATGAACTCCTTAGCTTCGTGAATGCCTTCTCAAAAAATCACCAAATCAAAATGCATCTTATCAACATAAAGAAAACCTCTTTTATCACAAAGAAAGGATTGTACTACTACATATCATGCATTTTGGCGACATACTAGAGATTGGTCAACAAGATGTTCAAGGAGATGATAGGAAAGACAATGGAGGTCTACATAGATAACATGATAGTTAAGAGCTTCAAAGCAGCTGACCATATCGCCCATTTGGAGGAGACGTTTGGAATCTTGCAAAAATACCGTATGATGCTTAACCCCTCCAAATGCATCTTTGGTGTATCGTCGGGAAAGTTCCTTGGCTTCCTGATAACAAAATGAGAGATTGAGGCAAACTCGAACCAGATTCAAGCTCTACTTACGATGACCTTGCCTAGGAACATTCATGAAGTGCAGTAGTTAACTGGGCGAGTAACAGCTCTTAATAGATTTTTCTCAAAGTCAGTAGATAAGTGCTTATCATTTTCAAAATTCTGATAAATTATGGAAATAAGACTGACCTGGGGTGCTCCATGATCTCGGGACCCGTAGAACTCCATCATCCCGAGATATACCTGGGGAAATTTCCCAATCGTCCCCTGAGATGAATAAGAACTTCCTTTTACACCCCTTGGTCACAGTGTTGCCTGGTCTCACCTTGAAATATAGGCACCTAAACTTGTTGAGAGACAAGGCGCGCTTGTAGTATCACCATACCACCACCGTGCAGACAATACTTCGCCACGTGTTGGGAACGAGGTGGGTAGGGCAGATGTTATAGAATTGAAGGATTCTTTTAATGATGGGATGGATTAGGAGTCGTAGGCCAGTGTGGAAAACGACTTCATAAAAAGCCACCTCGCTTAGGCGAGTTGACAATATAGTCTCATCGTCCTCGGGAAGCCTAGCTTGGATCCCATACAGAAAAGAGCATGACTCTCTCAGGCAATCTAGTTCGCCTTGAGTCATGATATTAACCTCCCTATCTGGGGGAGTGCGAGCGTCTATCTCAGGATTTTTCTCACGGTTAGAAGTTTCATCCTGATGGGGGGATTCCTCAGGCGGGGACAGAGGGAGTTGGTTGACCTCGTCTGTCATGAATGATTCCTTTCCTAAATGTTCTAACTGTAGGGTCTCAAATTTTTCTTTTATGAATATGGATAATTAGTACGTATATATGACATCAAAATGCCACGTGTATATATATATATATATATATATATGTCGTTATGAGCTTCGATAAAATTGAACCCATCTAACTTAAATTGGGTTTTGATTTGGGCTTAGAATTGGATGTGTGAGAGAATGGGCCAAATCAATTGGACCCAAGATTGGTTTGGGTTGCTACTTGGGCCAAACAAAGTCGAAGGCCCAAGGAGGGCATTTAGGTCCTTTTCTCTTATTATGACCTAACTCCAATTTGGTAGCATTTATTATAGAATTTGTTTCTAGTAAGTATCTTCTTCTTCTTCCTCTTCTTCTTCTTCTTCTTCTTCTTCTTCTCTCTCTCTAAGGTTTTGAGCATTAAGTGTTAGATTGGATTGTGTTAAGGTGAAATTTGAGTGGAAATTCTTGGAAAAAGATTATCTACTCAACGAAGGCTTCGATTGAGCCAAGAAGGTTGGAGATTGGAGCAAGTTGGATAGCTAGGGTTCATCTCATCTTTTTCAACATTTTGGGAGCTTGCATTACTTGGATTTGAGATAAAGAGGGTTAGTTTATTTGGGTTTTACTTTAGAGTTGTTGTTAATAGTTTATATCTAGCCTATTGAGATTTTATTTTGGGTATTGAAGTCTAATGAGATTTTATTTTGGGAGTTCGTAGATTAGGTGTCGACACCATATTTTCAAGTGTCGACACCTTATATCGAATGTTGGTTACTGACATCAGGTGTCGATACTTTTGAATAGAAAAATTGGTATTTTGGCTACTGACCTCAGGTGTCGATACATTTGAACAGTAAAATCAACATTCTGGCTACTGGCACCATCTGTTGATACCTATGAACAATAAAAAAAAATTAAATAATTTTTTTTTCAAAATGATTTACTTTGAGCATAAAAATATTTTGTTTATTAAGTTGTTACATTAAATTTTTAATAAATGTAACAATTACACATGGGGGATTTAAAAATGTGATTTTGTGTGTACTTAAAATTTTGGATCAAGGTTTATGTTAATGATTATGAGTATTATTTATAACAAAGACATGAGAATGATTTCAATAATAGTTTATTATTGACGGTTTTAACACTTGTATATTTATGTTGTTTACATTAAAGTTTTTAGCAAAAAATGTGACTTTATGAACATTGAATTTGGAAATAGTTTTGGGAATGACATGCTAGGGTATACCGAAATTGTTATATTGTGTACCGTAATAAGATGGCTTAGAGTAAGCCCAAAATGAAAGTCCTAGATGGCAATCGCGTGACGTTTGGGTATGTCATTAGCCTTCGGTGAAAGTTTGAGAAGTTGATTGAATGAAAGTCCTAGATGACAACCGCGCTACGTTTGGGTAAATCTTTAACCTTCGGTGAAAGTCCGAGAAGTTGACTGGTTAAGTACTACCCCAGGTGTGTAGTTCTAAATTGTGAGAAAAGTCAAAAATTAAGAAAGTGTTGAATGTGGAATGAAAAATGCTTTTGAGAAAAGTTGGGAGATTTGAAAACTCATGGATGATTTGTGAAATTATGAATTGAAAATCAAAAATGTATTTTGATACGATTGAAAGCATATATTATTGCATTATGTTTTCATTATATATGATTTTATATCATGGTTTTTGACTTGAGACATCAAGTTCATAGGTAAATCTTTTCA
>BRYE01000023.1:8759717-8764717 GCA_030159115.1 Actinidia arguta var. hypoleuca
TTGTGCAAATAATGTCAACATCAAAATAATTAACCACTAATGCATATCACGGGTTGCTCAAAGAGCCCATCCTAATAACATGTTCTATGTATGCCTTTGGTAGCAAACCATTTGTGAATGGATCAGCAATCATGAGAGTGCTACTTAGATTTTCAATTGACACTTGTTGTTTTTTTTACTCTTTCTCCAACTACCAAGTACTTTATTTCCACGTGTTTAGAACCACTAGAGTACTTTTCGTTTTTAGAGAAGAAAAATTGTGGCGGCATTATCACAATATACCTTCAGCGACCTAGCAATTGAGTCGACAACACCAAGTCCTGAGATGAAATTCCACACCCACAAAGCATGACTTGAAGCCTCAAAACATACCACAAACTCAGCCACCATTGTGGATGAAGCAACAATGGACTGCTTCACACTTTTCCACGAGATTGCCCCACCGGCTAGTAGAAAGATAAAACCTGATGTAGACTTTCTACCATCTAGGCAACCAGCATAATTTGAGCCTGAATATCCAATCACTTCAAATTGATCTGATCTCCTATAAGTGAGCATGTAGTCTTGAGTTCCTTGAAGATATCTCATAACCTTCTTCAGTGCCTTCTAGTATTCCATTCCAAAATTGTTTTGGTATCGTCCCAACATTCCAACAACAAAACTGATATCTGGTCTGGTACAAGTTTGTGCATACATCAAACTCTCTAAAGCTAATGCATATGGAACATTATTCATTTGCTTATTTTCTAAATCATTTTTAGGGCACTGACTTTTATTGAATTTATCACCCTTAATAATGTGTGCATCACTGGTTGAACAAAATTGCATGTTGAATCTCTACAAAACTCGATCAATATATCCTTTTTGAGACAGTCCTATCAATCCTTGAGATCAGTCCTCAAAGATCTATGCCAATAACATAAGCTGCCTCACCCATATCAACCACTCAAAGTTCTTAGTGAGATATTCTTTGATTTCATGCAACAAACCAAGATCAGTACTAGCTAACAAAATATTACCCACATATAGTACCAAAATAATAAACTCACTTCCACTGACTTTTAGATATATGCACTGATCAACAGCATTTTCTTTAAATCCGAAAGAGGTAATACAATCATTAAACCTTAAGTACCATTGTCTAGAAGCTTATTTAGGACCATAAATAAACTTTTTTAATTTGCAAGCTAAATGTTCTTTCCTTTTTTTTTTTGGAAATTCTTCTGGTTGTTCCATGTATATTTCTTCATCCAAATTCCCATTTAAAAAAGCGATTTTCACATCCATCTGATATAACTCTAAGTCATAATGAGTTACAAGTGCCAAAATGATTCTGAGTGAGTCATTTTTAGAGACTGGTGAGAAAGTTTCCTTATAGTCAATGCCTTCTGTCTAAGTGAAATCCTTAGCCACAAGTCTGGCCTTGAATCATTCGATATTGCCTCTTGCGTCACGTTTGGTCTTATAGACCCATTTACACTCAACTTTTTTTACAATTTTTAGCCAGTTCAATGAGGTTCCAAACACCATTCTGGTCCATAGATTTCAATTTCTCATTCATGGCATCAATCCATTTATTAGAATCATCACTATTCATGGCTGATGAAAACAAAACTGGATCTTTCTTAATTCCAATATCAAAATTGGATTCATGTAGATACACCACAAAATCATCTGAAATGGCATACCTTCTTTCCCTTTAAGATCTTCTCAGAACTACCAGTTATGGTGGTTCTATAATATTTTCAATGGCAATTTCCTTAGGAAGCGATAAATTATGAGATGGTGAATTATTTCTAACATGTTGTTCATTCTCCTTAGTTTGCTCAGCTTGATGAGCAACTTGGGGAACAATAATTTCTCGATAAGGGCTGAATGTAGGAGCATCTACCCTTGTTTCCTCTAGATTCACCTCTCTCATTTTCTCACTCCCACTAATTTTGCCATTCTCTAAAAAATTTGCATTAACGATTTCAATTATCCTCATACTATGGTTAGGGCAATAGAATTTGTACCCTTTAGACTTATCCGGATAACCAATGAATTATCCAGATATTGTCCTTGAGTATAACTTATTTTCTTGTGGATTGTAGATTCTTGCCTCTGTTGGATAACCCCAAACATGTAAGTGTCTCAAACTAGGTTTCCTACTAGTCCCTAACTCGAAAGGAGTTGATGGGACTGCCTTACTAGGAACCCAATTTAAGATATACATGGCGGTCTTTAAAGCTTCTCCCCATAAGAAAATACGTACATTTGAATAACTTAACATACTCCTAACCATATCCAAAAGAGTATGATTGCGCTTTTTAGCAACTCCATTCTTCTGTAACGTACCAAGCATTATGTATTGAGCACGAATACATTTATTTTCTAAGAATTTGAAAAATGGGCCAATGTTTTGGCCTGACTCATCATATCTTCCATAAAACTCACCACCCCTATCCGATCTCATAATTTTAACCTTTTTATCTAATTGTCTCTCGATCTCAATAATGTACACCTGAAGGATGTCGATGGCTTGAGATTTTTCATTAATTAGATACACATATCCATAATGTGAGAAGTCATCTATAAATGTGATGAAGTATCTTTCTCCTACAACACATGAAACATTGAGTGGTCCACAAATATCTGTGTGAATTATCTCAATAAGCTTTTTACTTCTTGTGGCACCTTTCTTAGTGTGTTTGATTTGCTTTCCTTTAATGCAATTCACACATACTTCAAAATCAGTAAAGTTTAGATTTTCTAAAATCCCATTATTTACTAATCTTTGCATTCTATCTTTGGAGATATGTCCCAGACGTCTATGCCACAAGATTGAGGATTTTTCATCAATTAGGCCACGCTTTACACCAATATTTGAATGCAGGGTAACTAATGATTGAGCAAACTTATGATTCAAGGCAATTTTATATAAATCATCACATAAATCACCAGAACCAATTTTTATTGAATTAAACATCAAATTGAGTTTTCCATAATCAAATAAAATCGAATATCCATCAAAATCTAATCTAAATAAAGAAACCAAATTCCTCAAAATTGAAGGTACATAAAAAGTGTTTATTAGATTCATCTGATGACCCGTCTCTAAGATTAAGCAGTAGGTACCAACAACTACCACTTCAACTTTGAGACGGTTCCCCTATAGACAAATTTTGCACTTTCCTTCAGTTTTTGGCTTGAAAGGTATCCCTACATAGAATTAGTAATATGGGTCGTATACCCAGAGTCAATCCACCAAGTATTCGAAGAAATTTTAGCAAGATTTGATTCATAACATACAAAAGAAAGATTATTACCCTTCTTTTTGAGCCATGCCTTACGTTTGCCACAATCCTTTTTCACATGTCCCTTCTTGTCACAAAAATAGCACTTGATAGTGTAACCTTCATGGGCCTGATTACCTTCCCCAGGTCCCTTTTCTTTCTTTGGTGAATTTTTCTTGAATTTTTTGTACTTCCTTTTCTTATTTATAGCTCCATGAGTTACAGCTAACGCAGTGTGGTGTTCTTCCCCTTTCAATCTCATTTCCTCCTGAATACACGTACTAGTTAGTTCATTCAAATTTTACTTTTTTTTATTAGTGTTGTAGTGAATTTTGAATGGGCCAAACTATGAAGGGAGTGAGCTGAGTATAAACGGACAAGGAAGGACTCATCCACTTGCATTCCCAAAGCTCCAAGTTTTGTAGCCTTATCTTTCATATTGAGGATATGATCTTGAACTCCTCGATTACTATCATATTTCATTGTTGTTAATTTATCCATTAGTGTGCCTGCAAGTGACTTATCAACAAATTTAAATCGACCTTCTACACCCTTTTAAAAATTCCAATGCATTATCAATTTGAGTAAGGGAGGTCTTGATGTTGTTTGCAATGGTCATCCTAATGAACATTAAACTGTGTTGTTTGACCTTTTTCATGATTCAACTAAAGCAACTTATTCTGAATTACTATCTGCGGTAATATCCACAGGCTTTTCAACAAGTAATGTCATGTCAAGATCTAGCACATCCAGTGTAAATTGAACATGTTCATACCATTCTTTAAAATTAGATTCAATAAGAACCAGAATGCTGGATGCATGAAAGTGCAGCGAAGTAGGAACTGTAACTAGAAAAAAAATAGAACAATGCTCATGTTAAGGCCTTTTTGAGTTTTATATAAATTAAAATGAACTAGTGGTATCACCATAATCTCTCCTTTGGGTGAAACTATAGTATACCCATTGTCCAGTAGCTTATTAGGTGCAACATAATCACCTAGTAGGTCTAAAGTAATTTATGCAATATAATAATGTCACATTTGGGTGTCCAATCCTAAGTTACACAAATTACAATACCCTATTCAATTCATAATTATTTGAATATGACTTTCCTTTGAGCTAGTCTCATTCATCTAATTATGACTGCCATTTAGAATATTATTGACTTTAATGTTACCCTTTAATTAACAATACTTTTACGTAATTCTATGTTCATAATGTTCACAAACCTAGGCCACTTTGGCAGCTACTAAATCTATAAACCTTATGAATACAAATTAACTAATAATATTCTCCTTTAATTCTTTAACAAGAGTTATTTGAGAGTCATTAATTCAATCACCAATTTTATTAAAATAAAAAATATATATAATTTTGTTCTTCTATGTGATTGAAATTTTATTAACAAATAACTCCAGTCTCAACTAGTTAAGTATACATAGCACATAAATATGTATGAAGTTAATCTCATGCCTAATATTAATAGCAATGTTTTTGAAATTCACCAATACTAAAAACATAATAGATAGTTTGCAGAAAGTGCTCAATATGAAAGTACAAATATCACGCCAAGTACTGTTGGATTTATTTTGAATTACCAACCAACTTGTCTCTTACAAAATATCAAACGTGTTCTGCTCCAAGGTGAGAATATGTGTACTTTTACTTCAAAAATCTAACAATATAATATAAAAATATATTACCTGCGTTATATCGTCTGGTGAA
>BRYE01000023.1:8777217-8799717 GCA_030159115.1 Actinidia arguta var. hypoleuca
TCCCTTCAGGATAAACTCATGAAGAACATCGTCTCTACTAGACGAAGGTACAAATAATCTAGACTTATATCTCAAACCTTGGTATGAGTACAAAACCCAATCTGTCGGCCCTACACCTCTAGCGATGCGGTCACAAATCGTTTTGGTCTCCACGTCTTGTTGTTGTGCCTCAATAACCCGATTGATGATGGATGATTCTGTAGACAATGTGAGCAATGTAGCAAACTCGCCCGTCTCACTGAGAAGAAAATCATCTCACTAAGATCCTAAAGCATTTTCCACTCATGAATGGAAATGCTTGCCAATGTACTAAGAGATTTCCTACTAAGCGCAATAGCCACAACATTGGCCTTCCCGCGATGATAGTGCAATTCAAAGTCGTAGTCCCTCATGTACTCCATCTAACGTCATTGCCTCAAGTTCAAATCCTTCTACGTAAGTAGGTATTTCAAGCTCTTGTGGTCTGAAAACACTTTAAAACGCTTTCTGTACAAGTAGTGCCTCCAACTTTTCAAAGCAAATATGACGGTTACAAGCTCTAAGTCTTGAGTAGAATAATTTTGCTCACGCATCTTCAATTGATGTGAACCATATGCAATCACCTTACCCATTTTCATCAACACGCAACCCAAGCTATCACATGAAGCATCGCAATACACAGTATAACCCAACTCTCACTCCGATATAACAAGAATCGGTGCCGAAGTTAATCTCTTCTTAAGCTCCTGAAACGAATGCTCGCAAGCATCGTTCCAAACAAAACAAATCCCCTTCCTCGTAAGTCGAGTCATCGGTGCCGCTAAACATGAAAAAATTTCTATGAATCATCAGTAGTAACTGACTAGGCCCAAGAAACTACAAACTTTGAACACGGTCTTTGATCGTTCTCAATTCATCACTGTCTCAATCTTTGATGAATTAATAGCTACTCCGCTTCTAGAAACAACATGTTCTAAGAACCTCACCTCAGGTAACCAGAATTGATGCTCCCATAGAAGCTACAACACAATCCGTAGATGCTCCTCATGTGACTCAATCGATGATGAGTAGATCAAGATGTCGTCCACGAATACGACTACAAATCAATCAAGATACAAATGAAATACATGATAATTCAAGTTCATGAAAGCTGTAGGCACATTCATAAGACCAAACGGCATTACAAGAAATTCGTAATGACCATAGCGTGAACAAAAAGTCATTTTTGCAATATCCCCTTTTTTGATCCGCAATTGGTGATAACCCGATCTCAAGTCAATCTTTGAGAAATGGCTCGAACCCTTTAATTGGTCAAATAAGTCGTCAATCCTTGGAAGTGGATACTTGTTCTTTATCGTTACACGATTCAGTCATCTGTAATCAACACACATTCAAAGCGATTCATCATTCTTCTTTGCAAACAAAGTTGAAGTGCCCCACAGTGATGCACTAGGTCGGATAAAACCCTTATCCAACAAGTCTTGAATCTGAATTTTCAATTCTTGTAACTCTTCCAGTGCAAAATGATATGGTAGTATAGAGATGGGTGCGGTGCCCGATATAAGATCAATGGAGATTTCAATCTCCCAATGCGATAGTAACTCCGTCAAGTCTTTCGGAAAGACATCCAAAAATTCACAAACGACTGGTGGCAAGACCACGCTAACTACACTACCCTCATCAACCAAACAAGTCAAGAAAAGAAAATTCAATTCCCCTAGTCTTCGTATATCGGTGGGTGATGGGTTAAAGCTATAACCTCGATCTCCCACAAAATGAAAATGACCGCCCTCGGGTGTTTGAAAGGTAACCCGATGCTGAAAATAATCTATCGTCTCACGATAACTGGTCAACCAATTCATACCAAGAATTACATCAAAACTGGTCATGTCTAACATAATGAAGTTGAACATGAAATGCCGATTGGCAATCTCAACCTCACAAGAGCTACAAACTCATCTCAAGGTTGTCCTACCTTCAACTGGAGTGTCTAACAAAAGTATTGAATTTAATACCTCAATTTGTAACACCAATGCTAAAGCAAATGATGATGCGATGAATGAATGTGATGCTACAGTGTTGATGAGAACACAAGCCCACGAATTAAACACAAGAAAAGTACCTTACACAACAGAAGTATCCAACTGTGGCTCCTGTTGTCCCACTATTCCCGACGGTCCCGCTGCTAATGTCATTGCGTAAACCCGCCCCTGAGTCCTCTAACTCTGTTGACCCAAAGTTTGTGGTCCCAACTAATAAAAAAATAGAGTTAATGTAGGTGCTGGAGTGGCCCTAGATGCCTGAACCAATGCGTAGGTTATTACGACCCTATAGCTCACTGATTGTTCCTCCTCTGCGTGCACTGCCTCATGACATAATCAACTTAACCACACTGAAAACAAGTAGGTGGCCCCCTAACCTGTGACTGCTCTTTCGCCTAACCGCAGGATTGTCCCCTCTATTACGACTACTTCTATTGTTGACCTTTCAGTGGGCAATCCACAACACGATGCCCCAGCTGGTGACAACAAAAATAAGTCTGCCTTCCCCGAGATGTCTGGACAGATGACACTACTAAAAGAGAAGGTGAAGACCAAGCAGGATATTGTTGCTATGTCATAGGAATCTTCAGTTTCTTAGAAAAGCATCCCTCTGACTATGCATTAGTACCCTCACATTGGGATTTTGGATTTACAATCTTCCTAGTTTTATTCAAGGTCTCCTCAATAGCTGTTGTCGAGTTAGCCATAATGGAGTAAACTTTGATTAAATTCCCCAAAATCTTGTTCCTTATGGATGGCCTAAGTCGCCTCATGAACTATTTTGCCTTCTCCTCCTCCGTCGACACAAACGCCTTTGCAAAACTTTATAAACTAGTGAATTTGGCTTCATATTGAGCCACTATCATACTCCCTTACACTAGGTTTATGAACTCCATTCTCAATGCTTCTTTTTCCGTATCTATAAAGTACTGATCTAGAAAGGCTTTCTTAAACGGTTCCCACTTCTTCGCTACACTCCCCTCCATGGTCTTTCACCATTGGAGTGCATCCCCTTGCAATTGGCATGACACAAACAAAACTCTCAATTCCTCCTCTGTCACTAAGATCGTATCTAGAGCCCTAGTGACTCGTTCAAGCCAATCCTCCGTAACTAATAGATCTAATTCGCTCCTAAACGTAGGCAAGCGAAGTTATAGAAAGGTCTTCATGGTCGTAGTAGCCCTAGAGTCCTCCGCTCTAATCGGCACTTGTATTTTCTGCACCGTGTTCCTCACCACTTGTTCAATGACGGTGAACACTCTTTGCATAAATTCCGTGCCACCAAATACCACCGATAGAGTACCTCCAATGCCTTCACTGTTTCCTCTAGGAGCATTGGCTCCTTCTCCCATCACTGACTCTTGGTGATTTTCACCATCCTCCTCATCACGGTTTCCACGAGCCCTGCATACTACACGAGCCCTACGAGATCCCGTAAGTGACTTCACACGACCTCTCGCTTAACGTGGTGGCATGTTCTACACAATGCCAAAAGAAAACTATAATCATATTCATTTATGATTAATCCCAAGCATTATTCTACAATACGTAGATCAATAACATGTAGCACGTATGTTCATGTTATTACTCAATACTTAGATAGCACATTCGCATTACTACCCTACACCTAGACTCGAAAATAATTATGGTATAACCACCCTACGACTCATAGGTATTTGAACCTAGAGCTCTGATACCATGTTATCACGCCCTAGATAAAACACGATCCGGCCACGTAAGCATACACATCATATCAAGAAAAGTCAACGGAATATAACAACTTATGACTACATATCATCATAACATCAGAGTACAATCAATCCCTCTCGTGGGATCATACTCTCCATGAGTTATCAAATACAAGATATAGATGATAATCCATGGACAATACCCACACCGGGCCAAAAGAATATTAAAATTTCTCAAAATACATTAACATGTTTTCTAAACAAAACAAAAGTAAACAACAATCCAAATGCATCAAGATTCAGGATAGAACTCAGTACTTGAAATTCATTTTATAGTAAAAGTGAGTTATCTTGAAGAGATTTAACAATGGACTTGATATCTTAAGCTAAACCATGATACATAATTATATAATAAAAATATGATGCAATAAAGTATGCTTTCAATCATATCAAAATATACTTTTGATTTCAATCCATGATTTCACAAATTATTAAGTTTTCACATTTTCTGTCTTTTCTCAAAAATATTTATTCCATGATTTTTCAAATCAATGATTTCACAAACTTCCCGACTTTTCACAAAAGTAATAATCTTTTCGAATGATACATTTAAGCTAGTACTTAATCAATCTCATCATGCACTAATCATATGAGACAATATCCGTCCCACTTCTCAAACTTTCACCGAAAATTTGACATACCCAATATCCAGCCCACTTCTCAGACTTTTACCCAAGGTTTGACATATCCAATATCCAGCCAATTTTTCGATTGCTAACCGAAGGCTTGACATTTCCTCCCTCGCGGTTGTTATCTAGGTCTTTCACCGTGGGCTTAATCTAAGCCAACTTATTCCGATAAATCCTAGCATGTCATTCCCAAAACTATTTTCAAATTCAACATTCACAAAGTTATATTTTCTAAAAGCATTAATGTAAACTACATAAATCTACAAGTATTAAAACAATCAATAATAGTCATTACTGAAATCATTTGAATGCATTTACTATAAACAATGTCATGATCATAAATATGAACCAAATGTATTTACTAAAACTGTTAAGCAGGTCACTACCAGTAGACAGTGATCCAGAGACAAAACTATATAAATCACTACCAGTAGTGAAAAAGAGTATTATAGGTAAAAGACCATCCAAAGACGAAATACAAGTATTAACAATAGGTAATGAAAAAGGTACTATCGGTAGTCAACCAACCAGTGGCTAATATGAAATAAATCACTACCGGTAATGGAAAAAAGTATAACCGATAAACAATGATCTAGTGGCTAAATACCAATAATCACTATCGGTAGTAGAAAAGTGTACTACCGATAGACAACGATCTAGTGGCAAAATACAATAAATCACTATCAATAGTGAAAAAAGTACTACCAATAGGTCGGGCTCTCGGGCCAGCTTCAGGAAATAAAGGAGAACTACTAGTAGAGAAAATGCGACTATCGGTAGACATCGCAAAAAAATAGAATATTCCAGATCTCAAAACTCTCAACTTTTTAAATAAACCAAATCTTTCATTTAGGGTTCAACGCTTAAAATAATGCCTCAATAGATTATGTTTAAGTTATCAACTCACTCCTAAAGTTAAACACCAACAAACTAACCCCATTTACCTCAATAAATGTAATGAAAGCTCCACAAAAATGAAAGCCCATAATTGTACATATATATATATACACACACATAAATATAGATGATGTCATGCGCGATTCATAATATATATAAAAAAAATTAAAACCTTACACTCAAAACTAGACCATAGAGTTGGAAGGGCTTCTAAATGAGTTTGGTGAACGGGAGCAAAAGGCCATTGAGGAGCTTAAGGAGGAGACCGAGGCCATGGCGAGGTTAGAGGCGGAGGTGGTTGAGCTGAAAAAACAACAAACTCTTGCTAAGAAGTTAGTTGTTGAGGAGTTCAAGTCCTCGAATGATTTCCAATAAGCTATTGAATTCTTAGCTTCCAAATATTTTAGAGTGAGCTTTGATTTTTGCAAAAGGCAAATTGCTCGCCATCATCCCGACCTTGACATCAATCTACAAGGCATGGGCATTGACACCGATCTTCTCGAGAAGGAGGAAAAAGAGGCCGAGAAGAATGTGGAGAAAGGGAAGAAAGAGCAGCAGGAAAAGGAGAGTGGGGGCAAGGATGATACCAGCCCCTATCTCCTTAAATAGTTGTAATTTTTCCTTCTTAATTGTAATGGCGAGCTGTAATTCTTCCAATTTTTTATAAATGAAAATCTTCTCTTTTTGCATGCTTCCTTCTTACACTTTTTACATATTTATATTGGCGAGATAAAATTGGCAAACTAAAACATTTTTGTCGAATTTATTAAGTTTAATCTACCTTAATCAGGCAATCAACTTAAAACATGGCGATCACAATTTCAACAAACTAGCGAAGTGAAATTGGCTCATATCATTTAATCTCTTGGCGAACAAAATTGCTTAGCGAGATTATTGCCTTAGCAAAATTCTGAAACCCCTTACTCTTGGCATATTACTTCGGCGATGAAAAGATTACCTTTGTGACCTTAACTTAGGTGATAATTGTGTAGAGATTGACGACATCAAAATTTGTTATTTTATCGAAATAACCCTAATTACATAGGAATTGGCGATCACAATCACATGAGCTTTTGGTAAATAAAAATTTTAAAATTGGCGACTTTACTCACTTTGGAAAACTCTGGCAACATACAAGGATCAAACTAAAGAAACATGATTTTATTAAAATAATCGCTACTACATAGAGATTGGAGAACATAATAAAGACTTTGGCAAAAATAATACTATAGCGACATCTCGTTGTCTGGGCGATCATGTTCACATGGAGATTTTTGATCGTAGGACTTTGGTGATACCACACTGTATAGGCGATCTTCTTCTCATGGCGATCGGCAAGACTACTGATAATATTTATTCAAGTGTTCCGCATTACAAGGATGAGGTAGTGCCTTCCCATTCATGTCTTATAGCCAATAAGTTCCTGTCCTAGACACTGCGACAACCTTGTAGGGGCCTTCCTAACTAGGACCAACCTTACCAACGTTGGGTTCATTTGTAGATAGGGTTACCTTCCTCAAGACTAAGTAACAAAGTAGAAAATATATGTGTTTAACTCTCTAGTTGTAGTACTTGGCAAACTAGTGCTTTTAAGTTGCTTGGCCTATCTCAGCTCGCTCCCTCTTTTTGTCAAGGAGATCAAGATTGAGCCTTAGCTCGGCTTTGTTGTTCTCCTTGTTGAAATTTGATGTCCTGAAGCTTGGCATTCCTATCTCCATAGGTATAATTGATTTTGTCCCATAAACCATCGAGTATGACGTCTTCTTACAAATAGGGATTATGCTCGTCGTGTGGTAAGCCCACAGTATGCTTGGTAAGTCTTCGTTCATTCATTCTTTGATTTCTCTAACCTCGCATTTAGATTCTTCATGATTGTTCTATTGGTAACTTCCACTTGACCATTTGCTTGAGAATGACCAGGCGAGGACAAATGGTTAGAGATAGTGAGGTCCGAATAGAATAGTTTGAATCCATCATTATCAAATTGTTTTGCATTGTCCGTGATGATAACCTTGGAAATTCCAAATTGATAGACAATGTTTTTCCATACAAAATTCTTGCCATTTTTCCCAGTGATTTTGGTGAGAGGTTCGGCTTTTATCCACTTTGTGAAGTAATCTATGGCGACAATCAAGAACTTCCTCTACAATGGAGCTTGAGGGAGAGGTTCGAGTATATCAATTTTCCCATTGAGCAAATGGACATGGGATGGTCATTGGCACCATCTCGGTATGAGAAAGATGACTCACCGGAGTGAATCTTTAACACTTGTCACATTTCCTAGTGAACATTATGACATCTCGCTCCATTTGAGCCCTAAAATATCCTTGGCAAACAGCTTTCCTAACTAATGATCTTGCCCCAAAGTGATTGTCACAGATACCTTCGTTAATTTCTCTAAGCACATAATCTACTTCTTCAAGTCAGAGACATTTCAGTAGTGGTCTCAAGAAGGATCTTTTGTACAAGATTCTTTGGATGAGGCAAAATCTTATTGCTCAGTAACAAATCCGGTTTGCTTGGAGCTTGTCTGGTGATAGTGTTCCATCTCGGAGGTATGCAATGATATCGTCCATCCACGTCGGATCCACTACAGCTTGACAGACGATTTTGACGATATCAATACTATGACTTGGCAAGAATTCTAGGGAAATACTCATTTCAAAGATGAACTCAAATGCGGAGGCAAGGTTAGCTAGGGCGTCAGCCCTCTTGTTTTCTTCCTGAGAAATTTGGCGAATCTTGAAGTCTCTGATCCTTGTTGACATAGCCTTCAACTCATCCAAATACGCCAGCATTCAAATATCCTTGGTGGGGTAATCCCCTTGTACTTGATTCATCACAAGTTGAGAGTCACTAAAGGTGTCCAAGGATTCCACTCTCAATTTTGATGCAACCCCTTAGTCTAGTGAGGAGAGTCTTATATTCGGCTTTGTTGGTGGTGGCGTTGAATCCAATGCTTATGGAATACTCCATTTGTTCATTGAAAGTGGTCTAAAGAATAAGTCTTGCACCACAGTCGTGCTGGTTGGACGACCCATCCATGAAGAGCTTCCACCTAGCGAGATCATCTTCCTATTTTTGTTTTTCTGGGGTTTCTGCCTCATGGAGAGTCATCTCAGGTTCTAGAGCAACGTCATGAGTAAACTAGGCTAAGAAATCGGCCAATACTTAAGCTTTGATCGCCATCCTTGGTCGGTAGATGATATGAAATTCACTCAGCTCAATAGACCATTTGAGAAGTCATCCCGAGGTGTTAGGTCGCTGGAGAATTTAATTCAAGGGTTGATTTGTTAGCACAGCAATAAGATGACTTGAAAGTAATGGCGAAGCTTTCTGGCGGCGATCAAAAGGGCATAGGCAAGCTTCTCAATTTTAAGGTATCTAGTTTCAGCTCTCACGAGGACTTTGCTGACATAGTATATTGGTTTCTAAACTTTATCTTCTTCTTATATAAATACTACACTTCTTGTTGGTGGTGAGACGAATAGGTATATGATGAGCTCCTTGCCCATGGTAGAAACTGTGAACAAAGAAGGCGATCTGAGGTTCTCCTTAAGCTGCTGAAATTCCATCTCAGATTCATCTGTCCATTCAAAGATTTTGTTTTCCCTCAGGATCTTGAAAAATAATAAACACTTATCTGTTGATTTAGAGACGAATCTATTAAGAACGATTACTTGCCCAGTTAACTACTGTACCTCATGTATGTTTTTTGGGTGAGCTCATTGCAAGTAGAGATTTAATTTGGTCAGGATTGGCTTCAATATTGGCTTCAATATTGCGCTTATTCACAAGGAAGTCATGGAATTTACCTGAGGATACACCGAAGATGCACTTTGAAGGATTCAACATCATGAGATGCCTTTGAAGGATGCAAAATGTTTCCTCTAGGTGGGCAATGTGATCAATTTCTTTGAGACTTTTGATGAGCATGCCGTCTATATAGACTTCCATTATTTTCCCAATCATCTCCTTGAACATCTTGTCGACCAACCTTTGGTATGTCGCCCTGGCATTCTTCAATCTAAAAGGCATGATTTTGTAGCAGTATAATTCTCTTTCCGTGATAAAAGAAGTCTTTTCCACATTGGGCAGATGCATATTGATCTAATGATACCCTGAGAAGGCATCCATGAAACTAAGAAGCTCAATTTTGGAGGTTGCATCAATGATCAGATCAATCTTAGGCAAAGGAAAATTGTCTTTTTGGTAGGCCTTCTTGAGGTCGGTAAAGTCAACACATAATCTCCACTTTCTCTTTTTTGGGGGGGTGACAAAAAAGTTGGTGAGCCAATCCGAATAGTGAGATTTTCTAATAACATTGGCTTTGATGAGTTTAACCACTTCTTCTTCTATGACTTTTAGGCATTTGGGGATGAATTTTCTCCTTTTTTGGCAAACCAGATAATGGATAGAGTTGGTGAATAGTTTATAAATAGTGACTTGAAGGTCTATCCCTAGAACGTCACCCTATGAACACGTCATAATTTTTCTTTAATAATTCCACCAAGACATTTCGTAACTCCTCGATCAATTCAATTCTGATCATGACATGGCGATCTGGATAGTCAGGATGTATGGAGATTGGAGTCACTTCTTTCTGGGGCTTGGTGTTTTCTATTTCTCGGGGATCTCAGAAGTTATTTCATCCACCTTGTCCTTGAGTGTCTCCATCTTGACATCATCTTTCTATAATTTCTATTGGACACTTGATTTCAAAAGAGATTAGGCCCTTATGGCCATGATGAAGCATTGTCTGGAAACCTTCTGATTGCCCCTTACCTCATCTATCCCTGTTGAAATGGGAAATTTCATCATTGGCGATAAGTGGAAGTAATGGCCTTGATTCTGGCTAATGTCGGGCAACCTAGGATTGCATTATAGGGCGAAGGGAAATCCACAACAATGAAATCTTACCATAGCATGGTCTGGTGGGGCTCCGTCCCTAAGGTCACTGGCAACTTGATCCATCCAAGTGGATGTGTTATGCTCCCTCCAAATCCTATCAAAGGAGTGTAAAATGGATGAAGCTTATCTTGCCCAATCTTCATCTTATCGAACGCCGAGATGAATAAGATATCTACAAAACTCTCGTTGTCAATCAAGATCCTCTGTACATTAAAATTGGCAATGGTGGCAGAGACGATCAGCGCATCATCATGGGGGAGATGCAAGTCTCCCAGATCATTGTTGGTGAAGGTGATAGGCTGGTGAACTTCAGTCAAAGGCATTGAGAGGTTACATACCTCCTCTTCATCTTGCCCATTTGCTTCTCTTGCATGCCTTTTCCGAGATGAACTTGAACATCTTCCTCAGCCAAAACCTCCATGGATTGTTTGAATATTCCCTATTGTCGCCGTATCTTCTTCAGGCGAGTCTGGACGTGGGCGATCAGCTACGAACTTCCCCAGATACCCTCTCTTGATAAGGTCAGTTATTTGCTTTTTTAGCTAGAAACAATCTTCAGTATTGTGCCCATGGTCGCTATGAAACTCGTAATACTTGTTTTTGTTCCTATTGAGGAGATTGGTCTTGATTTTTTCTGGCCACTTCACCAACTCTTCGTTTTTGATCTCCATAAGCACTTGAGCTATAGGAGTATTGAGAGAAGGCAAAACCAACTTGGGTCGACAAGGTGGAGTGTGGCGGCGTCTATCATTGGTTCGCCTCCTAGTATCTCGATCTAACCTCTTGATCTTCACCTCCATTAACTGACCTTAGTTTTCTTTTTTGCAGCCATGACGAAGAAAATCAGCCTAAAAAAGCTAGCCCAGATGGTGGAAGGATCCCATGAAGCAAGTCCGACAAGAAAAGGATCACTATTAGCAAGAAATGCCCTCGAGGCGATACGCCCAACATCACACCCACCAAGAACGGAAAAATGGCTTCTAATGACAAGAAGAATGGGCCCATTTCGCCACTTAGGGACAAAAAAAAGGCTTCATCGACCCAAGTATTTACAAGGGGGAGACACCTGCTACTGCTCCCAGGAAGGGTACCTCAGCCAATCTTAATGCTATCTTGGGGCCCTAAACCTCCATTCTAGGGAGTCCCTTTGTAGCGGATAAACTCCTGGAGGGAGTGATTCCTCCTTCTGACAAGGAGAAGGCGAACAAACTAAGTTTGGAATAAGTGGTCACAAAGTTCTTCCACATCGTTGGTCAGGTATCCATGAGCTCAGTTTGCATTTCTATACTTTCATTGCTTCCTAGGCGATCATAAAAACTTAATGAATTTTGATGAATTTGCATCTTTCAAGCGGTTGTGCTCGGGTCCCCCCTTGCTGGGCACATCAAGGAAATGAGGGACGAGGTGACCCTTCAACAAGGTCGAGCCACCTCTCTTGAGGGCGAGATGACTCGAGCCCAGAAGCTATCCATTGAGATGGAAGGACAACTAGTCGAGGCCCAAGTCATAGAGCAGCAAGATGTCAACGAGCTAAAAAAAGATCAAGGAAGATCAGGATGCCGCAGTTGGGAAGCTCAAAGGGTAGGTGGCCCTCGCCAAAAAGACAGCCATTGAGGAGTTCAAGTCCTTGGATGATTTCTAGGACGTTGTTGAATTCACGACTTCCAAATATTTTGGTGAGGGTTTTGACTGCTATAAGAGGCAACTCAGCTGACTCCATCCTGACCTTGACATCCTGGATACAAAAATTGATGCCTAGTTGCTTAAGGAAGAGGAGGAAAAGGATAAGGAGGAGGAGAACAAGGAGAAGGGAAAGGAGAAAAGCGATACGAGCACCCTTTCTTCTTGAATACTTGTAATTTTTGTATTGGCAAAGTGTAATCCTCTAATTTCTTTATGAATGAAAAGTAGTTCTTCCCCCACATTTCTTGTTTGTCTCCTTTACTTTATATAATATCTTCTGCTTGCATTGGTGATATCATGAAGTTATCGAATAAAACTTTAAGAAGCTGGCGAGTTAGACTTGGCGAACTAAAACAATTTTGGTGAACTTATTAAGTTTAATTTACCTTAATCAAGAAATCAACTTAAACCACAGAGATCAAAATTTTAACAAACTGGGGAAGTGAAATTGGCTCATATCACTTAATCCCTTAGCAAACAAAACTGTTTGGCGAGTTTAATGCTTTGGCAAAATTCTGAAACCCTTTACTCTTGGCATATTATTTTGATAATAAAAAGAAAACCTTGGTGACCTTAACTTAGGAAATAACACTGGAAAGACAGGCGATATCAAAATCATAATGACGTTACCCCATATAATTGAAAAATTAGTGAATTCAATTGTTAGACTTGGCGAACTTGATTAATAGGTGAACAAGGCCAGTTTTTATTGATTTAAATTGGGCAAACAATGAACCTTATCATGCCGATATAAGTATCAAGTGAGTTAACCTCTGATAAATTTTACCAATAAGCAAGAAGGGCAACCTTGATATTGGTAATACTATGGCTTCATTTTGATCTAAAACTAGCAATATCATGGTGAATTGGAATTGGCAATATAATTCAATAAGGCGAATTTGTTATTTTATTGGAATAATTTTAATCACACAAATACTGGCAATCACAATCACACAAGTTTTTGGCGAATAAAATTTTTGAATTTGGCGACATAACTCACTTTGGCCCACTCTAGCGACATACAAGGATTGAACTAGAGAGTCGTTATTTTATTATCACTATCACATGGAGATTGACGAATGTAACAAAGGCCTTAGAGATAAAAAAATCGTATACATATGAAGATTTGGCAAAATCAATATTATGGAAATCTCTTGTGGCCTGGGCGACCATAACCATATGGAGATTGTAAGGTCTCAAATTTTTTTATGAATATGTATAATTAGACGTATATATGACATCATAATGCCACGTATATATATATATATATATGATGCCATTATGGGCTTCAGTATAATTAAGTTGGGTTTTTATTTTGGCTTGAAAGTGGAGGTGTGAGAGAGTGGGCCAAATGGATTGGACCCAAGATTGAATTTAGTTTGGGTTTGTTGATTAGGCCAAACAAAGCACAAGGCCCAAGGAAGGAATTTGTGTTATTTTATCTTTTGACCTAACACAAATAATCCTCCAATATTTGTGCTTAAGATTTTTATTTCATTTTCCCTTATTCTTCCTTTTTCCTCTCTCTCTCTTTAGATTTTGGACCAAAGAGAGTTTTGCATTTGAGCTTAGATCTAGGTGAGTGAGGTGTGATTCGAGTTGTGATCCTTTGGAGAGAAGTCATCTACTCGATGGAGACTTTGTTTTGAGCTAATAAGATTTGGGATCGGAGACATTTAGAATTTCAGGCATCACCATTGTTGTGGAACTTTTCATTGTTTGAATTTGAGGTAAAAGGGGGTTTACTTGTTGGGGGTTTTCATTGGGTTTGTTGTAAATGGCTTATATAATGTCTATTGAGCCATTAGTTTGGGTGTTGAACCCTAAATGAAAGATTTGGTTTATATAAAAAGTTTAGAATTCATAGATTAGGTGTTGACACCTATTTTTCAAGTGTCGACACTTTTGAATAGTAGAAAAATTAACATTCTAGCTATTGACGCCAGGTGTCGACACCTGAAAGATCAAGTGTCGACACTTTTGAATAGTAAACTTGGCATTTGGCTACTAACGCCAAGTGTCGACACCTGAAAATTAGGTGTCGACACTTCTGAATATTAAAATTGGCATTCTAGCTATTGACACCAGGTGTTGACACCTATTTTTCAGGTGTTGACACCTATGAGCAGTAAAAAAAATTATTTAAATTTTTTTTTAAATAGTTTACCTTGAGCATGATAATATCTGGTATATTATATTGTTGCATTAAATTTTGATAAATATAACATTTGCATCTGTGGGATTTGAAAAATGTGATCTTTGTGTATATTTGGAATTTGAAAATAGTTTTGAGAATGACATGCTAGGTAATGCCATATTTTGTACTTTGGTGTACTCAGAATAAGATGGTTTAGACTCAGTCCACGGAGAAAGACTGAAAAATCACACGGGAGGCAGATAGCAATCGTGTGTGTATAGGGAATGTCGAACCTTTCGATGAAAGTCTGAGAAATTCGACGGGTACAGGGAATGTCGACCCTTTCGATAAAAGTCCGAGAAATGCAGCTGGGTATAAGAAAAGTCATAGCCCACAGTGAAAGTCTAGGAAGTTGACGATACGGAGGGAATGTCATAGCCCACGTTAAAAGTTTCGAGAAGTTGACGGATGTTGTCTCATGTGCTTAGTGCATAATGAGGTTGGTTAGGTATTAGCCTAGGTGTGTCATTTGACATAATTAAATTGTTGCTTTTTGAGATAAACCAAAAAATTTGTGAAAACGTGAATTTGAGAAATCATGTGTTAATGCTTTTTGAGAAGAGCCAAAAAAATGAGAATTTGTTGGATTTGAAAAATCATGGATTGGGATCAAAAGTATATTTTGATATGAATGAAAACATATTTTGTTGCATCATATTTTTATTGTATAGTTATGTATCATAGTTTTTGGCTTGAGACATCAAGTCCATTGTTAAATCATTTCAAGGTAACTCACCTTTACTATAAAATGAATTTCAGATACCAAGGGTTGTCCTAAATCGTAAGGCATGTGGATACTAGTTGTGTAATTTATTTTGATAAACTTATAGACATATATTTTTGAGAATTGTAATATTATTTTGGTCTGCTGTGGGCATTGTCTATGAATTTGCATATTTCAAGCGGTTGTGCTCGGGTCTTCCCTTGTTGGGCACATCAGGGAAATGAGGGACGAGGTGACCCTCCACCAAGGTTGAGCCACCTCGCTTGAGGGCGAGATGACTCGAACCCAAAAGCTATCCATTGAGATGGAAGGACAACTAGTCAAGGCCTTAGTCGGAAAGCAGCAGGATGTCAACGAGCTAAAAAAGATCAAGGAAGATCGGGATACTGCAATGGGGAAGCTCGAAAGGTAGGTTTCCCTCGCCAAAAAGATAGCCATTGAGGAGTTCAAGTCCTCGGATGATTTCCAGGACGTTGAATTCACGACTTCCAAATATTTTGGTGAGGGTTTTGGCTTTTATAAGAGGCAACTCAGCAGACTCCATCCTAACCTTGACATCCTGGATATAAAAATTGATGCCTAGTTGTAGGCAACTTAGCCGACTCCATCCTAACCTTGACATCCTTGATATAAAAATTGATGCCTAGTTGCTTGAGGAAGAAGAGGAGGAAGAGGAGAAGGAGGAGGAGAACAATGAGGAGGAAAACAGGGAGAAGGGCAAAGAGAAAAGTAATACCAGTACCCTTTCTTCTTGAATACTTGTAAATTTTTGTATTGTCAAAGTGTAATCCTTTAATTTCTTTATGAATGAAAAGTAGTTCTTCCCCCACATTTCATGTTTGCCTCATTTACGTTATATCATATCTTCTGCTTGCATTGGCAATATCATGAAGTTATCAAATAAAACTTTAAGAAGCTGACGAGTTAAACTTGGTAAACTAAAACAATTTTGGTGAACTTATTAAGTTTAATTTACCTTAATCAAGAAATCAACTTAAACCACGGCGATCAAAATTTTAACAAACTGGCGAAGTGAAATTGGCTCATATCACTTAATACCTTAGCAAACAAAACTGCTTGGCGAGTTTAATGCCTTGACAAAATTCTAAAACCCTTTACTCTTGGCATATTATTTTGATAATAAAAAGATAACCTTAGCGATTTTAACTTAGGCGATAACACTGGAAAGACAAGCAATATCAAAATCATAATGACGTTACCCCATAAAATGGAAAAATTGGTGAATTCAATTGTTAGGTGTTGCAGGTTGACTTGGCAAACTTGATTAATAGGCGAACAAGGCCAGTTTTTGTTGATTTAAATTGGGCAAACAATGAACCTTATCATGCCGATATAAGTATCTAGTGAGTTAACCTCTGTAAAATTTCACCAATAAGCAAGAAAGGCAACCTTAATATTAGCGATACTAGGACTTCGTTTTGATCTAAAACTAGCAATATCATGGTGAATTGGAAATTGGAATTGGCAATATAATTCAATAAGGCGAATTCGTTATTTTATTGGAATAATTTTAACCACACAAATACTGGCGATCACAATCACACGAGGTTTTGGCGAATAAAATTTTTGAATTTGGCAACATAACTCACTTTGGCCCACTCTAGCGATATATAAGGATCGAACTAGAGAGTCGTTATTTTATTAAAATAATCACTATCACATAGAGATTGGCGAACGTAACAAAGACCTTAGAGATAAAAAAATCGTATACATATGAAGATTTGCAAAATCAATATTATGGCAATCTTTCGTGGCCTGGGCAACCATAATCATATGGAGATTGTAAGGTCTCAATTTTTTTATGAATATAGATAATTAGACGTATATATGACATCATAATGCCACGTATATATATATGATGCCGTTATGGGCTTCGATATAATTAAGTTGGGTTTTTATTTGGGTTTGAAAGCGGAGGTGTGAGAGAATGGGCCAAATGGATTGGACCCAAGATTGAATTTAGTTTGGGTTTATTGATTGGGTCAAACAAAGCACAAGGCCCAAGAAGGGAATTTGTGTTATTTTATCTTTTGACCTAACACAAATAATCCTCCAATATTTGTGCTTAGGATTTTTATTTCATTTTCCCTTATTCTTCCTTTTTCCTCTCTCTCTCTCTCTCTAGATTTTGGATCAAAGAGAGTTTTGCATTTAAGCTTAGATCTAGGTCAGTGAGGTGTGATTCGAGTTGTGATCCTTTGGAGAGAAGTCATCTACTCGACGGGGACTTCGTTTTGAACTAAGAAGATTTGGGATCGGAGATATTTAGAATTTCAGGCATCACCATTGTTGTGGAACTTTTCATTATTTGAATTTGAGGTAAAAAGGGGTTTATTTGTTGGGGTTTTCCATTGGTTTTGTTGTAAATGGCTTATATAAAGTCTATTGAGGCATTATTTTGGGTGTTGAATCCTAAATGAAAGATTTTGTTTATATAAAAAATTTGAAGTTCATAGATTAGGTGTTGACATCTATTTTTCAGGTGTCAACACTTTTGAATAGTAAAAAAATTGGCATTCTAGCTACTGTCGCCATGTGTCGACATCTAAAAAATTACGTGTCGATACTTTTGAATAGTAAACTTGGCATTTGGCTACTGACGCCAGGTGTCGACACTTCTGAACATTAAAATCGATTTTCTAGCTATTGACACCAAGCGTCGACACCTATGAACAGTAAATAAATTTATTTATTTTTTTTAAATAGTTTACCTTGAGCATGATAATATATTGTATATTATGTTGTTGCATTAAATTTTTTATAAATGTAACATTTGTGTATATGGGATTTGAAAAATGTGATTTTTTTGTATATTTAGAATTTGGAAATAGTTCCGGGAATGACACGCTAGGTAATGCTAGATTTGGTACTTTGGTGTACCCCGAATGAGATGGCTTAGACTAAGTCCACAGAGAAAGACTAAAAAATCACACGGGAGGCAGATATCGATTGTGTGTGTATAGGGAATGTCAACCCTTTTGGTTAAAGTCCAAGGAATGCAACGGGTACAGGGAATGTCAACCCTTTCAGTAAATGTTCAAGGAATGCGGTCGGGTATAAGAAAAGTCATAGCCCGCGGTGAAAGCCTAGAAAATTGACGATACAGAGGGAATGTCATAGCTCAAAGTGAAAGTCCAGGAAGTTGATGAATGTTGTCTCATGTGCTTAGTGGATAATGAGGTTGGTTAGGTATTAGCCTAGGTGTGTCATTCGACATAATTGAATTATTGCTTTTCGAGATAAGTCAAAAAATTTATGAAAACATGAATTTGAGAAATCATGTGTTAATGTTTTTTGAGAAGAGCTGAAAAAATGAGAATTTGTTGGATTTGAAAAATCATGGATTGGGATCAAAAGTATATTTTGATATGAATGAAAACATATTTTTTTGCATCATGTTTTTATTGTATAGTTATGTATCATGATTTTTGGCTTGAGACATCAAGTCCATTGTTAAATCCTTTCAAGGTAACTTACCTTTATTATAAAATAAATTTTAGACACCGAGAGTTGTCCTGAATCGTGAGGCATGTGGATGTCAATTGTGTAGTTTATTTTGATAAACTTATATACATGTATTTTTGGGAATTTGCTTACTTGGTTGGGTCTTGATTTGACTGGGCATGACAAAGATTGGTGATCATAGAACTTTGGCGATATTATATTGCACAAGCAATCTTCTTCGAGCGGCGAACATAGAGACTACTGGTAATATTTCTTCAAGTGCTCAGCATTTCAGGGATGAGGTAATGTTTTCCCACTCATGTTTTCTAGCTAATAGGTTCCCGGCCTGGAAAATTTGACAACTTTGTAGGGGCCTTCCCATGTAGGACCGAACTTCCCAGCGGTGGTTTTTTTATGGATAAAGTGATTTCCTCAAGACTAGGTCACCAGGCAAGAAAGATTTGTGTTTAACTCTCTAGTTGTAGTACTTGGAGACTTGGTATATGTAGGCTGCTTGACATACCCCAACTCACTCCCTCTTTTTGTCAAGGAGATCAAGGTTGAGCCTTAGCTCGGTTTCATTGTTCTTCTTGTTGAAATTAGACGGTCTTGAAGCTCGGCATCCCTATCTCCACTGGTATAACTGATTATGTCCCATAAACCATCGAGTATGGAGTCTCGCCCATATAAATTCTGCTCATTATGTGGTAAGCCCATATATTGCTCGACAGGTTTTCTGCTCCATTCGCTCTTGGATTTTTCTAATCTCGCCTTTAAATTTCTTAAGATTATTTTGTTAATGACTTTCACTTGACCATTTGATTGAGGATTGACCAGGTGAGAAGAAATGGTTGAGATGGCGAGGTCTAAGCAGAACAGATTAAATCCATCGCTGTTGAATTGCTTCTCGTTGTCCGAGATGATAACCTTGGAAATTCCAAAACGGTAAAAAATGTTCTTCCAAACAAAATTCATGGCCTTCCTCTCTATGATTTTGGCGAGAAGTTCTGCTTCTATCCACTTTGTGAAGTAATTTATGGCGATAATAAAAAATTTCCTGGTGTATATCAAGTAGAGGTGGAGGTGGAGGTCCGAGTATATTAATCTTCCACTAAGCGAATGGCCCTGGACTGGTCATTGGCATCATCTTAGTATGAGGGATATGACTTACTTGAGTAAATCTCTGGCACTTGTCACATTTCCTGGTGTATGTCATCGCATCCTGCTCCATCTAAGGCCAGAAATATCCTTGACGAACAACTTTCCTAATCAATGATCTTGCCCTAGAGTGATTTTCCTAGACGCCTTCATGAATTTCTTTGATAACATAATCTTCTTCCTCGGGTCAAAGGCATCTTAGGAGTGATCTTGAGAAAGATCTTTTGTACAAGACTCTTTGGATGAGACAAAATATGGTTGCTTGGTATTGGATCCAGCGTGCTTGGATTTTGTTAGATGGTAGCATTCCATCTCGGAGGTACGCAATGATATCATCCATCCACGTTGGATTTGTTTCTGCTTGACAAACAGTTTTTGGCAATCTCAATACTTAGGTTTGGCAAGAACTCCAGTGAAACATTTTTGTCCAAGACAAAATCGAAGGCCGAGGCTAAGTTAGCAAGGGCGTCATGTTTTTCTCCCAAGGAATTTGGCGAATCATGAAATCTTTGATCTTCATAGACATGGCCCTCACCTCATCTAGATAGGCCACCGTTTGGAGATCATTGGTGAGGTAATCCATTTGCACTTGATTTATCACAAGTTGAGAGTCACTAAAGGCATCCAGCGATTCTAGTCCTAATCCTATTTCAATCTTTAGTTTGATGAGGAGAGCTTCATATTCAGCTTCGTTGTTAATGGCTTTAAATATGATGCATATAGCGTATTTCATATGTTCGCCTGAAGGAGTCTGGAGAACAAGTCATGTACCACAGCCATGCTAGTTGGACAACCCATCCACGAACAGCTTCAACCTGGTGGGGTCATCATATTGGTCTTATTCTTCGAGGAGCCTCTACATCGGGGTTTGGGGTTTCGTTGTGCATGAATTCAGCTATGAAATCGGTCAATGCCTGGGCTTTGATTGCCATCATTGGCCGGTAGCTGATATGAAATTCACTAAGTTCAATAGACCATTTGAGAAGTCATCATGAGGTGTTAGGTCATTGGAAATCTACTTTAAAGGTTGATCCGTCAAGACAGTAATGTGATGTACTCGAAAATAATGGCGAAGCTTTCTGGCGACGATTAGGAAGGCATAAAAAAGCTTCTCAATTTTCAGGTACCAAGTCTCAGCTCCCATGAGGACTTTGTTGATATAGTATAATGGTTTCTAAACCTTGTCTTCTTCTCGGATAAACACTACAGTCATAACAATTGGCGAGACAGACAAGTATACGATGAGCTCCTTGCCCGTGGTAGGAATTATGAGTAAGGATGGCGACCCATGGTACTTATTAAGTTGCTAGAATGCCATCTTGGATTCTTCCGTCCACTCAAAGGCTCTATTTTTCCTCTAGATCTTGAAGAATGGTAAGGACTTGTATACTGATTTAGAGACAAATTTATTAAGAGCGGCTTCTCGCCCCGTTAAATGTTGTACCTCATATATGTTTTTAGGCGAGTTCATTGCGAGTAGAGCTCAAATCTGGTTCGGGTTTGCCTCAATCCCACATTTAGTCACAAGAAAGCCAAGGAATTTACCCGAGGATGCACTGAATTTGCATTTTGAAGGATTCAACATCATGCGAGGCTTTCGCAGGACGCCAAATGTGTCTTCTAGGTGGGTGATGTGATCAACTGCTTTGAGGCTCTTGACGATGATGTCATCTATATAGACTTCCATCATCTTCCCAATTATTTTTTGAACATCTTGTTGACTAACCTTTGGTACATCGCCCTAGCGTTCTTCAATCCAAAGGACATGACTTTGTAGCAATACAACCCTCTCTCCGTGATAAAAGAAGTTTTTTCCACGTTGAGCGGATGCTTCTTGATCTGATGATACCCTGAGAAGGCGTCCATGAAACTGAGAAGCTTGTGTTTGGAGGTTGCATCAACAATCAGATCAATTAGAGGTAGAGAAAAATTATCTTTTGGTCAGGCCTTGTTGAGATTGGTAAAATCCACACATACTCTCCATTTTCCCCTCTTTTTACGGGCGACGACAACATTGGCGAGCCAATCCAGATAGTGAGATTCCCTGATAACATTGGCTTTAATGAACTAAGCCACTTCTTCTTCTATGACTTTCAAGCATTCCAAGGCAAACTTTCTTATCTTCTAGAAAACTAGAGAATGGTTATGGTTGGTGAACAGCTTGTGAACAGCTACCTGAGGATCTATCCCTGGAACGTCACCCTGTGACCATGCGAACACGTCATAATTCTTCTTTAAAAATTCCACTAAGGCTTTCCATAACTCCGCGATTAATTCAGTTCCGATCATGACATGACAATCTGAATAGTCGGGATGTGTGGAAATGAGAGCCACTTCTTCTAGAGGCTTGGTGTGCCTCTAACTCGGCATCATCTTTCTGTAATTTCTATTGGGCACCTAATTTTGAAGGAGGTTCAATCCTCATGGCCGTGATGAAGCACTGTCTGGAAACCTTCTGATCACCCCTCACCTCGCCTACCCATGTTGAAGTGGAAAACTTCATCATCAGGTTATAAGTGGTAGTGATGGCCTTGATTCTTCCCAACGTTGGGTGACCTAGGATTGCATTGTAGAGTGATGGGTAATCCACAACAATGGAATCTTGCCATACCGTGGTCTGGTAGGGCTCCATCCCTAAGGTCACAGGCAACTTGATCAACCCAAGTGGATGTGTTATGCTCCCTCCAAATCTGACTAGAGGGGTGTGAAATGGATGAAGCTTATCTCGCCCAATTTTCATCTTGTTGAACGCTGAGATGAACAAGATATTTGCAAAACTCCCGTTGTCAACCAAGATCCTTTGAACGTTGAAATGGCCGACTGTAGCAGAGACGACCAACACATCATCGTGGGGAAGATGCAAGCCTCTCAAGTCATCATTGGTGAAGTTTATGGGTCGGTGAGCTTCAGTCAAAGGCGCGGGGAGGTTATAGAGCTCCTCATCAGCTTGCCTATTTGCTTCTCTCGCATGCCTCTTCCGAGAAAAGCTCGAACATCCTCCTAAGCCAAACTCTCCATGGATTGTCTGGATATCCCCTACTATCAATCTGTTATCGCTATGTCTTCT
>BRYE01000023.1:8817217-8834717 GCA_030159115.1 Actinidia arguta var. hypoleuca
AATTCAGATTCGAACGAAATTACAAATATTCTTTAGGTTCATCCTAAAAGCCTGGAGTTATTTATTAATTTTTCCACTGTGTTGATCATTGGTGCAACATACAAGACCAATGAGTATCACATACTATTGTTGGAGGTTGTGTGTATCACATCCACACTACAAACATACTCATTTATGTTCGCATATCTTACTAATGAGAAGTCAGATCAGCTAACATGGGCCTTGGGTATATTGAAAAACATGATGATTGAAAAGGTAGCAGTGATGCCATCGTTGTTTGTATTAGCTCGGGATTTGGAACTTATGAAGGCTATTGAAACATGTTTTTAAACGGCAAGTCATATCCTCTGTAGCTGGCACATAAACCAGAATATGGTGAAGTACTTCAGCCCTATTCTTGGTTCGGAGATGAAATGATTTCTTGTATCATGGCACTCGCTAATTATGTCATCAACACCAGAGCCTTACCAATAGAAGTGGCACATCTTTGTACGAGAGTTTAAATTCTACCCGTGTGCAACAAAATACCTTTGAGAAACATGGTCAAGACCATACAAAGAGCAATTTGTAGCTGCGTGGATAAATACTTTCATGCCATTGGGAAGCAATTCAAGTCAAAAGTATAGTAATTTCATTGTAAAATACTTTTTGTAACTTTCTTATTTAAATATAGTGCATGATTCTATTATAGAATAAAGTTTGCCCATGCCAGGCTAAAGTTGTATCTAGGGGATATTATATCATTGCTAGATATATCCTTTGCAAAAATTCACAAGATTCTGAGAATTCAATTCGGCGGCATTCAGAAGTCATTTAAATATCTCTCAATATTTTACGCCATAAACAAAGGACGGACTACATTTTCAGTGCTGTAATATGTCAAATTTCATTAGAGGCGCTAGAGTTGATCGATGAACAGTTACACTGATACTGCCTCCCCCTTCATTGTCGTCTATTGCGACTGTACAATCAAAGTAACACACGGATTGTCATGCATGTACGACCTTACTAATTACTGCTCGCTTTGTATTTCAATTCCGCTAAGGGATATTGACTTACATTGGACTAGGTTATGTATACATGCAGACTGCTCTAATGATGAAAAATCACGATCTAATAGGACATATGAGGTTCTTGAGCTGTTAAAAGGGGTGGATCCATCTACGCGAGATAATATGATAAATAAGATTATCAATATGACAGATCCATCTCATAGTACAGTTCGATCCCCTGTGTATAACACGGAACACAAATGTCGATCTATAGGCAGAGATGAGCAAAGTAGACGCCGCATACTTTCTACTCTAGAGTCATATATTTCAGGATATAGGGGGCATCTAACTCAACTCCAGATACACTGATCACTCTACCAGCTGCAAACTCGAGAGTTCGTAAAAATCAACATCTAGCTCCACCCATCTTCGATCCATTCATTCAAGAATTACCTGAGGCTTATCAAGATTTCGATAGTTACACGGTTGATGTTCAAGATAATGGTTATTGTGGATTCAGGACGATAACTGAGCAAGTCGAGTATAGCGAAGACGATTGGGCACAGGTACAGATGGACCTGATTGAAGAGATTCAAAAAAATATAGAATTATACAATGTGCTTTATCCGGAGTACAATTAAGTAAATACTTTTCTACATTCACTTGTTTGGTTCCCGCCTAAGGCGCCAGAGGCATATTGGATGGACTCTATGGCTTTGAGAGTTGTCATCGCATCAAAGTACAATCTTATACTGCCCACGTTTGACACATATCATTCGGGTTATTTTACTCACTTGTTGTTGAGATCCCCTAATTTTGGTCAAGGAACGCCGAAAAATAGTTATTGCTCGTATTCGATGCAATCATTTCATCTAATTTTTCTTATGCCCTCATTACACATATCATTGGGATTTTTTTGTCGGGGGTGGGGGTGGGAAAATAAATTTCACTTTTCGGTTAGTGTGGGCCCCAAAGGCATAATTAGGGAATTTTCCCTCCGCATATTATGGAGCAAATGATGAAATTGACCCGCAACTTTTTTCTCTAAGTCGACCTTATTTGTTTATTATGATGACCCTTGTTTATTGCACTTTTCCCTGGCAAAACAAGGACCGACCAGAAAATAATTGGACCTCCAGCGGCGAACGACCTCTCCCTCTCCTTCTCGTTCTCGAGAGTAGTATTTGGAAATTAGAAAAAAAACAGATTTTTTTTTCTCTTGTTGGGCTTCTAATTTTGTGAGGAAAACAAATAAAATTTTATGCCCCGTTTGTGCTAATTTTTTTTTTGAGATTTTCTTAGCTAATTTGATTTTTGAATTTTTTAGTCTTTAATGAAGTTTTAATCATTTAATCAAAATGTTATACTTTTTTAGTTTTTTTATAATAAAAATGTTGTGGTAAAAATCTGAGAGAGCAACCAACAGTCAGAATTGCTCCTCGGCCTCGGCAATGGACCTCGGCTAAAGCTTAGGCGACCTGCACAGCAATGAACCAAAAGTAATCGACCGGGTTGAGGCCGCTCAAAACCCCTCCGGCGTATGAATCAGACCAAGGGGATTAGGAGATAAATTAAGGCAGTATGGAGAGCACAATAAAAGTGTGTAGTGCCTGTGTTGAGCGTACCTTTTTGTTAGGGGGGAGCGGCCTTTATATAGACGGGAGAACTGAGTCGTGTCAGTGTTGTATGGCGGATTCCTCGGAAGGATAAGCATGGGAGAATATCCCTATTCAATCTGGAGATTCAGGAGACTGCCAACTGGTGATTCATCCGTGATTATAGGCGTCGTTGTGGAGTTGGAGTCTATTGGGGACAGTTCTCTTGTAGAGGTGGAACTCTTTATGGAGATGGACTTCAATTGGGTAAGGAGTATTGTGATAACAGATCTCTAATGGAGATGGGAGTCCTTTTGGAGAGAGATCTTTGAGGAGACGTCTTTGTATTGGGCGAGGTGAATCATCTCGCCATATGGCGATCTGGCAGGAATATGTAAATGGAATGGAGCTCGATTCTTTAACTATATAAGGCGACCTGGAAGGTGAGTTTTGATCCTTGGGCGACGTGATTTGCTCGGAACATCTGTTGGTTCGATTTATCCCATATCAGTAGCCCCTACTCAAAAGTGTCAAGATATTTGGGACCTTTGAGTAATATCTTTAGAAGTTATGGACCCGCGTGGGTGCGTATTAAATGGCCTCTTTTCCCGGTTTGACACGTGGATGGAGCATTTAATTCTGCAGCAGTTTTTTTTTAGAGAAACAAGGCGGCGCCATGATTACCTTTGGCGGGATTTGATGGCTCGGAGTTCAAGTTTCAAAAAGAATTTGAATAAGCGGATTAATCTGGGCCATTAAAGAGGATGAATCTCAACCGTCACTCTCCTTATATATAAGGAACCCTAACCATTTGCTTTTACCCTTTTGCCTAACCAACATCATTAGTCTCTCTCTCCTAGTTTTTGCTTCCGGTTGTCTTTCCTGCCCTACGTCCCTGGTTCTGCCTGTGATCGCCTCTTCTTAGCACAGTAAGTAATCGTTCATTCTCTCTTTTACTCGATTGTATGTCCCATAGATCCTCGGCGAGTCCTACTTTGGATTCTTTGCCTTTGTGGATCTCAGACCATTTAGGAGAAGGTTCATCATACGTTACTGACGAGGTTAGACAATCCCCTAGGTCACCAATGGAAGATCCATCTGTTGCCGAGGTCATTCCTTCAGATAACATTCATCCCACTATAACTAAGGAACATAACACTATGACCCTTGAGGAGCTCGGCTTGCTAAGGGAGACTTATTCATTCCCTCAGGGTGTTCAGCTTAGACTTCCTGAGGAGGGCGAGACCATTCTTTCTGCTCGCCCTGGAGAGGTGGCTTTTTATGAGGCCGCCTTTCCCGCGGGCCTCCGTTTTCCTATTCCTATAATTATTAGGTCAATTTTGTTTTTTTATAAAATTTGTCCTGCTCAGCTCGTCCCCAACGCCTGGCGTAGTATTGTTGGCGCCGTGACGTTGTGGCGAGTTCACAAGTTTGTGATGACCCTATCCGAGTTTAGGAACATTTGTTTTCCTCACTAATAATCCTAAGCCGGACCAAGGGTGGCTGTACTTCAAGGCGAGGTCCAAGAAAACTATCCTGGGAGGATACCCCAGCAACGTGAAGGGGTGAAAAAGCAGGTTCTTTTTTGCTTCCGGGGACAAATGGGAGCTTTTCGATGAAGAACCTCGGGAGGGAGTACCGCGGATTCCGAGGTCATGGGGAATTCCAGGTCGGCTTTTATTTTGCCAGCATTGGTTTATTATTTAAATAGATCGGTATTAACATGGTTCTCTTTTCAGATAAACGCTGCAACGAGCTGCCTACGTTGCTGTCGTTCGAGCAAGAATTCTATGATCAAATTTCCAAGTCGGTGGCGGAACGTGGGCGCTACAATGTCCCCATGATTTTCAAAACTAAGGCTTTTGGCCGGATTTTCAGCTCGCCTGGTCCTGCGGAATCAGGATCGGAGGGCGATCATTCGAAGCCGTCATCTATGTCGGGTAAAGCGGGTGAGTCCCGCTCTTCCCGTGGTGAACTCCCTCAAGACGGCCAGCCCCAAGATGATTCAATAGAATATATAGGGACTGTTAGGAAAGAACTGAGGAGGGTTGCTCCTCATATTCCCGACCTGACCTTATTAAGATGGTGGGGGGAAAAAATCTGAGACCCAGTCCTTGAATTTTGCTCAGCGTTGGGATCGAGCTCGATTTCAACGTCAGAATCCTGGTCGGATTCCGAGCTATCCCCCGAGCTTAGATCGGATGGTATAAACCCTTGTACCTTTGTCGATTTTTTTTACGTCTGATATATATCTCCTTTTTATTTTTTGCAGCAATGTCGAGGAGAATCAGTCTTAAGAGGCTCGGTGAGCGGGTGGAGAGAGCCCGAGGTGAGAGTTCATCCCAAAAATCCGGTCCACCTCCTGCAAAGGGGGTGGTCATTGGCGAGAAGCATCCGGCGGATGAAACTCCCTCTTCGGCGAGCAAGAAGGCGAAATCTGGAGATGACTCCAAAGGCAAAGGACAAGCCCCCATCCCCGAGCCAAAAAAGAAATCTGGTCCAGCACATCATCCAGTAGCCCCTTCTTCTGGTCCCGGGGAGGGAAGCTCGCCCTCGTTGGGCACTGCACTTGGTCTGAGGGCCTCCATTTTGGGGAGCACTTCGGTGGCCGAGAAGATCCTTCGAGGGATAATCCCCCCTATGGATCAGGAGAAGGTGGGGCAGCTCACTCTGGACCAGACTGCCTCAAAATTTATTCACGCCCTTGGCCAGGTATTATTTTGATACTAAATACGTTTCATCCCTGTCAAATTTGATCATTTTGAACTGATAGGATTTGTTTGTAGCAGGCGCTTGTGTTCGGGTCGTCTCTGGTGGTGAAGAGCAGGGAGACCATTGAGGAGGCCACCCTTCAACAAGGGCGAGCTGCCTCTTTGGACACTGAAGTTTCTCGCCTTCAGAAGTTATCCTCTGATCTGGAGCAACAATTGGCCGAGGCGCGAGCTCGGGAGCAGCAGGTCGACGACGAGGTCGCCAAAGTCAAGGCTGAAAGAGATGCCTTCTCCGATAGTCTGACAAAGGCAGGGCTTTTGGTTGAAGACTTGAGGGGAAGAGTGGAGCATGCTGGAAAGCTGGCCGTTGAAAAATTTAAATCTTCGTCAGATTTCGCCAAAGCTGTTGAAAGCTCATGCTCGAGGTATTTTGGCGACGGGTTTGATTTCTGCAAACGTCAGCTACGCCATCATCATCCTGACCTGGCCATAGACTTAGAAGAGATTCGTCTCGATCTCGACCTGCTTGCCCTAGAGGATGAAGGCGAAGGAGAAGGGGGCGAGGAAGAAACTGTTGAAAAAGGAGACGTGAATCCTCCGGGCGACGCAGCTCCTCAAGGCGAGGACAACCCTCCCCCTTTATCATAAATGTAATTTGTAATGTGAAGTCATGAATATAAACGTTGATTCGACAATTTTGTATGTTGATTTTTATATTGTATCCTTGTGCAATTCTTTCGATGAACTGGCGATCTTGAATTGGCGATCAAGATGCCTCCGTCATCTTTCGATGAACTGGCGATCTTGAATAGGCGACCAAGATGCCTCCGTCAACTTTCGATGAACTGGCGATCTTGAATAGGCGATCAAGATGCCTCCGTCATCTTTCGATGAACTGGCGATCTTGAATAGGCGATCAAGATGCCTCCACCATCTTTCGATGAACTGGCGATCTTGAATAGGCGATCAAGATGCCTACGTCATCTTTCGATGAACTGGCGATCTTGAATAGGCGACCAAGATGCCTACGTCATCTTTCGATGAACTGGCGATCTTGAATAGGCGACCAAGATTCATCTTTCGATGAACTGGCGATCTTGAATTGGCGATCAAGATGCCTCCGTCATCTTTCGATGAACTGGCGATCTTGAATAGGCGACCAAGATGCCTCCGTCATCTTTCGATGAACTGGCGATCTTGAATAGGCGACCAAGATGCCTCTATCATCTTTCAATGAACTGGCGATCTTGAATAGGCGACCAAGATGCCTACGTCATCTTTCGATGAACTGGCGATCTTGAATAGGCGACCAAGATGCCTACGTCATCTTTCGATGAACTGGCGATCTTGAATAGGCGACCAAGATGCCTCCGTCATCTTTCGATGAACTGGCGATCTTGAATAGGCGACCAAGATGCCTCCGTCATCTTTCGATGAACTGACGATCTTGAATAGGCGACCAAGATGCCTCCGTCATCTTTCGATGAACTGGCGATCTTGAATTGGCGATCAAGATGCCTCCGTCATCTTTCGATGAACTGGCGATCTTGAATAGGCAAACTGGCGATCTTGAATAGGCGACCAAGATGCCTCCGTCATCTTTCGATGAACTGGCGATCTTGAATAGGCGACCAAGATGCCTCTGTCATCTTTCAATGAACTGGCGATCTTGAATAGGCGACCAAGATGCCTCCGTCATCTTTCGATGAACTGGCGATCTTGAATAGGCGACCAAGATGCCTACGTCATCTTTCGATGAACTGGCAATCTTGAATAGGCGACCAAGATTCATCTTTCGATGAACTGGCGATCTTGAATTGGCGATCAAGATGCCTCCGTCATCTTTCGATGAACTGGCGATCTTGAATAGGCGACCAGGATGCCTACGTCATCTTTCGATGAACTGGCGATCTTGAATAGGCGACCAAGATTCATCTTTCGATGAACTGGCGATCTTGAATTGGCGATCAAGATGCCTCCGTCATCTTTCGATGAACTGGCGATCTTGAATAGGCGACCAAGATGTCTCCGTCATCTTTCGATGAACTGGCGATCTTGAATAGGCGACCAAGATGCCTCTGTCATCTTTCAATGAACTGGTGATCTTGAATAGGCGACCAAGATGCCTACGTCATCTTTCGATGAACTGGCGATCTTGAATAGGCGACCAAGATGCCTCTGTCATCTTTCGATGAACTGGCGATCTTGAATAGGCGACCAAGATGCCTCTGTCATTTTTCGATGAACTGGCGATCTTGAATAGGCGACCAAGATGCCTACGTCATCTTTCGATGAACTGGCGATCTTGAATAGGCGACCAAGATGTCTCTGTCATCTTTCGATGAACTGACGATCTTGAATAGGCGACCAAGATGTCCGTCATCTTTCGATGAACTGGCGATCTTGAATAGGCGAGCAAGATGCCTCTGTCATTTTTCGATGAACTGGCGATATTGAATAGACGACCAAAATGTTTGTCATCTTTCGATGAACTGGCGATCTTGAATAGACGACCAAGATGCCTCCGTCATCTTTCGATGAACTGGCGATCTTGAATAGGCGATCTTCATTTTGCACTATTGTTGAAATAAACTGGAGAAATTTTATTACTCAAAAGAATAAAATCTAGGAGTTACAAGTATTTTGCCTAGGAGAATTATTGGAAATATTTCTTCAAATGTTCAGCGTTCCAAGGATGGGGGAGTGTTTTTCCATTCATGTCTTCCAGCCAATAAGTCCCCGGTCTAGTTACCTTGACGACCTTGTAGGGGCCTTCCCATGTTGGTCCTAATTTCCCAGCATTTGGCTCTTTAGTTGACAGGGTAACTTTTCGCCGAACTAGGTCGCCCGGTAAGAATGATCTGTGTTTGACCCTCTAGTTGAAATATTTGGCGACTTGATGTTTGTAAGCTGCTTGGCGTATGCCTGCTTGTTCCCGCTTTTCTTCAAGGAGGTCAAGGTTGAGCCTCAACTCACCATCATTGCTATTTTTATTAAAGTTTGAAGTCCTGAAACTCGGCATTCCGATTTCGACAGGTATCACTGACTCAGTTCCATAAACCATGGAATAAGGCGTTTCACCAGTAGGAATCCTGCTAGTAGTGTGATATGCCCATAATATGCTTGGCAAGTCTTCCATCCATTCCCCTTTGGATTTCTCCAATCTCGTTTTTAAATTTTTGAGGATGGTTCTGTTAGTGACTTCTACTTGACCATTGGCTTGAGGGTGGCCGGGTGAGGAGAAATGATGCGATATGGCGACGTCCGAGCAAAATTTCCTGAACCCGTCATTGTCAAATTGCCGGGCATTGTCTGAGATGAGGACCTTTGGAATTCCAAATCGGCAAATGATACCCTTCCAAACAAAGTTTCTTATATTTTTTTTCGTGATTCTGGCCAGCGGTTCGGCCTCTACCCACTTTGTGAAGTAATCAATAGCTACGATCAAGAACTTCTTCTGTAATGGAGCTTGAGGCAAAGGCCCTAGTATGTCGATTCCCCATTGGGCGAATGGCCAGGGACTGGTAATTGGCACCATCTCGGTATGGGGAAGGTGGTTGGATGGAGCGAACCTCTGGCATTTGTCACATTCCCTGGTGTATTTCGCTGCATCCTGTCCCATCTAGGGCCAAAAGTAGCCTTGGCGAATCGTCTTTCGTACCAGCGACCTTGCCCCCGAGTGATTTCCACAGATGCCTTCGTGGATTTCTCTCATCACATAACTGGCTTCTTCAGGTCGGAGACATCTTAGGAGGGGACCAGAGAAAGATCGTTTATATAAAATTCCATGTAGTAGGCAGAACCTTGCAGATCTATGGCGAATTCGGCGAGATTGGAGTTTATCTGCTGGTAATGTACCGTCTCGAAGGTATGTGGCGATCTCATCCATCCAGGTCGGATTTGTTTCTGTTGTACAGACGAATCTGGCGACCTCTATGCTTGCTTTGGACAAGAATTCCAACGGTATACTCCTGTCTGATATAAAATCAAAAGTTGAAGCAAGATTTGCTAGGGCGTCTGCTTTTCTGTTTTCTTCTCTGGGGATTTGTTGAATGGTGAACCTTTTGATCTTCTGAGTTAAGCGTTTAACTTCATCCAAATAAGCTGCCATTCGTACATCCCTAGCGAGGTAATCTCCCTGAACCTGGTTAGCCACTAGTTGGGAGTTGCTGTAGGCTTCAATTGATTGGACTCCCAATCTTGTGGCGACCAGTAATCCGGCAAGGAGGGCTTCGTACTCAGCTTCGTTATTGGTGACTTTGAACCCAATCCGTATGGCGTATTCCATCTGTTCTCCTTCCGGGGTTTGCAGAAAAAGACCTGCACCGTACCCGTGTTGATTGGAGGACCCATCAACAAACAATGTCCATTTGTCGAGCTTTTCCTCCCCCGAGCTCCCGAGGTCATTTTCTGAGTTGTGAATCCCTTCCTCCGAGAATTCTAGATCGGGCAGGTGAGTGGATTCGGCCACGAAGTCGACTAAAGCCTGGGCTTTTATTGCCGTCCTCGGTTTATAGTTAATATGGAATTCGCTCAACTCAATGGACCATTTCAGTAGTCTTCCCGAAGTATCTGGTCGTTGAAGAACTAGTTTTAACGGCTGATCGGTCAATACGGTGACGGGATGGGCCTGAAAATAATGGCGAAGTTTTCTGGCAGCGATCAGGAGGGCGTAGGCGAGCTTTTCAATCATTACGTATCTGTTCTCAGCACCTATCAGGACTTTACTAACATAATATACCGGCTTTTGGACATGGTTCTCCTCTCGGACGAGCACGGCACTTACTGCTGTGGGTGAAACGGCAAGGTATATGAACAATTCTTCTCCCGTGGTCAGAACTACGAGCAGAGGAGGTGACCCCAAATACTTTTTAAGTTGTTGAAAAGCTTCTTTCGATTCTTCTGTCCACTGAAAATTTTGATTTTTCCTTAGGATTTTGAAGAACGGTAAACATCTGTCCGCTGATTTGGAAACAAATCGGTTGAGGGCGGCAACCCGTCCGGTTAGCTGCTGGACTTCTCGGATGTTTCTAGGCGAGCTCATCCCAAGCAGAGCTTGAATTTGGTCTGGATTAGCTTCAATCCCACGTTTGGTTACCAGGAACCCTAAGAATTTTTCGGATGATACGCCAAAAATGCATTTGGAAGGATTTAACATCATCCTGTGTTTCCTCAGAATGTTGAAAGCTTCTTCAAGGTGGGCGATGTGCTTTGCTGCTTCGAGGCTTTTCACTAGCATGTCGTCTATATATACTTCCATGGTCTTTCCGATTAGCTCTTTGAACATCTTGTTTACCAATCTTTGATAAGTAGCCACGGCATTTTTGAGACCAAATGGCATGACCTCGTAGCAGTACAATCCTCGTTCCGTGATGAAGGAAGTTTTCTCTACGTCGGGGGGAAACATCTTGATCTGGTGATATCCTGAAAAGGCATCCATGAAGCTGAGAAGCTCGTGCTTTGATGTGACGTCGACTATCAAATCAATTTTTGGCAGTGGAAAACTGTCTTTTGAGCATGCTTTGTTGAGATCAGTGTAGTCCACGCATACTCTCCATTTCCCCCCCTTTTTTGGGGCGACGACAACATTAGCTAACCATTCTGGATAGTGGGCTTCCTTGATAACTTTAGCTCTGATGAGTTTGGCGACCTCTTCGTCGATGACTCGAAGTCGCTTAGGGGCGAATTTCCTCCTCTTTTGGCGAACAGGAGAATTTGCTGGATTGATCTGTAATTTATGCATGGCGACCTGAGGGTCTATCCCCGGGACGTCACCTTGGGACCAGGCAAAAACATCGAAGTTTCTTTTTAAGAATTCCACTAAAGCGTCGTGCTGTTCTGCGGCAAGTTCTGTTCCGATCATGACGTGGCGATTAGGATATTCCGGATGAATGGAAATTGAGGTAGTTTCTTCAAGGGGCTTAGTGTTTTCGGTTTCTCGGGGATCCATCAAGATCACCTGTTCCACCTCGTCCCTCAGGGATTCCATCTCGCCATCGTTGATCGGTAATTGCTATTGGGTATTCGGTACCGGGAGGGTCTCGATCTTCATGGCCGAAATGAAACATTGTCTTGCCACCTTCTGGTCGCCCCGCACTTCTCCTACTCCTGCCGAGGTAGGGAACTTCATCTTCAAGTGGTAGGTTGAGGTGATCGCCTTAATTCCGCCCAAAGTTGGGCGGCCTAGAATGGCATTGTAGGGGGAAGGGCAATCAACTACTATGAAGTTCTGCCAAACAGTAGTTTGACGAGGTTCTGTCCCCAAAGTAACTGGTAATTTGACCCATCCCAGGGGATGAGTCAGATTTCCTCCAAATCCCACCAATGGCGTCACAAAGGGCTGCAACCTGTCGAGCCCTGTCTTCATTTTTTCAAATGCGGAGATGAACAGAATGTCATCCGAACTACCATTGTTGACCAAGATTCGTTGGACGGTAAAATTGGCGATGATGCCCGAAACGACTAGGGCGTCGTCATGGGGTTGGTGCAGGCCTTTTAGATCGTCATTGTCGAAGGTTATTGGCGGGTTGACGTCGGCCATTGGTGAGGAGAGGCTGTAAACTTCTGCGGACATATCTGCACTTCTGGCGTGCCTCTTTCTAGATGAATTCGAACTCCCTCCGGATCCAAACCCACCGTGTATTACCTGAATCTCTCCGGCAGTAGGTCAGTTATCGTTGTACCTTCTTTCCGATGAATTGGGGGAATGGCGATCTCCGACGTATTTTCTTAGATATCCCCTTTTGATGAGGTCGGCTATTTGCTCCTTTAGATGAAAACAGTCTTCGGTACTATGGCCATGGTCTCGGTGAAACTCGCAATATTTATTTTTGTTTCTCTTCCGGGGATCAGTCTTGATTTTTGAGGGCCACTTGACAAACTCTTCATGCTTGATTTTTGTGAGGACTTGGGCAATTGGAGCATTAAGTGGTGGCAACACCAGCTCAGTACGGCGAGGTGGAGTGCGAGGTCGCCTGTCACTGGTCCTCCTTTCCCGATTAGGCTGCTTGCTTCTCTGTTCGTCTTTATAATCAGATCGCCTTGTATCAGGCTCTTTCCTCTTATGGTCCTCCTTTCCCTTTCGCCTCCGTTTGGCTTCGGCCAATTCCTTCGCGGCGATGTATTTATCGGCTTTACTTTGAAATACGGACAATGTCTCTGGAACGTTTTTGGATAGGGAATCGAACAGGGGACCTAGACGAAGCCCCTCCATCATTGCCATGACGACCACCTTGTCACTGGGATCTTCAACTTCTAATATAGCCTGGTTAAATCGCTTCACATAATCCTTCAAGTTCTCCGTTTCCTTCTGGTGGATGGTGAAAAGATGGGACGCGTTTTTCTGCTTGACCCTACAACTCATACAATTGGCCACAAAAAGTCTGCTCAGTTCGCCAAATGAATCTATGGTTCCAGGTGTCAACTTTCGAAACCACGATCTCGCTGCCCCTTTGAGTGTAGCAGAAAAGGCTTTACACATGACATCGTCCGAGTAATCCTGGATATGCATCAAATTTTTGTAAGAATCCAGGTGATCCATTGGATCTGTTTTGCCTTCATAGACCCCGAGCTGAGTAGGCAGTTTGAATCTGGACGACACCCTGGCTCTCATTATCCTGTGGGTGAAAGGTGGTTCAGTTTGCCTGATCAAAGCGTCTACAGTTATCGGGGCGCCGGTCCCCGTGTTGATAGCGTCCAGGCGAGCATCCAGGTCCCTAATTTTCTGGAAAGTGGATATATCTTGTTCTTGCTGGGCCCTCATAGGAGATCTGACCCGCCTCGCCCCTTCATTTTCCCGCCCTGAAGTCTTGCTGGATGATGACCCTGATGATGGGCTTCTTGGGCTCTCCTCTCGTTGAGGGCGAGGGCTGGGAGAATGACGTCACCTGTCTCGCCTGGTGCTATGGCGACTCTGGGATACGTTCCCTGATGGATGAGAATGACGGGGAGCTGGAGGAGGTGGTGGGCGATTATGTGCGGTGAGGTGCTGTATGAGGAGGGTATTATTTTCATTCATAATTCTCATCTGTTCAGCCATCCCACGTATCTCGTGATGGAGGCCCTCTAAATCTGGAGCTTGACTAGTGTTGGCCATTGGACGTGTTCTGTTGTCCAAAGGACTGCTAGTACTTGGTTTGGATAATAGTCGACTGCGCAGGTGCATAGGATAAAGAGAACTTTCGTTCCCACAGACGGCGCCAAACTGTTGTGGTAAAAATCTAGGAGAGCAACCAACAGTCAGAATTGCTCCTCGGCCTCGGCAATGGACCTCGGCTAAAGCTTAGGCGACCTGCACAGCAATGAACCAAAAGTAATCGACCGGGGTGAGGCCGCTCAAAACCCCTCCGGCGTATGAATCAGACCAAGGTGATCAGGAGATAAATTAAGGCAGTATGGAGAGCACAATAAAAGTGTGTAGTGCCTGTGTTGAGCGTACCTTTTTGTTATGGGGGAGCGACCTTTATATAGACGGGAGAACTGAGTCGTGTCAGTGTTGTATGGCGGATTCCTCGGAAGGATAAGCATGGGAGAATATCCCTATTCAATCTGGAGATTCAGGAGACTGCCAACTGGTGATTCATCCGTGATTATAGGCGTCGTTGTGGAGTTGGAGTCTATTGGGGACAGTTCTCTTGTAGAGGTGGAACTCTTTATGGAGATGGACTTCAATTGGGTAAGGAGTATTGTGATAACAGATCTCTAATGGAGATGAGAGTCCTTTTGGAGAGAGATCTTTGAGGAGACGTCTCTGTATTGGGCGAGGTGAATCATCTCGCCATATGGCGATCTGGTAGGAATATGTAAATGAAATAGAGCTCGATTCTTTAACTGTATAAGGCGACCTGGAAGGTGAGTTTTGATCCTTGGGCGACGTGATTTGCTCGGAACATCTGTTGGTTCGATTTATCCCATATCAAAAAATTTAAAAAAAGTTTTAAATTTCTTCGAGACGAATTGAAAAAGTATAGTTTTTTTTATCAAGCAGTAAAAAAATTTACAAAAAATAAAAAAACAAAAACTATCTCAAACAGGTTATTTTCCTCCTCTTTTTGAAAATATATTTCCTCTTCCTTTCCTTTTTTATTTAAGTTATTTTTATCATTTTATTTTCACTTTCTTCTAAAATTGAATAAGAAAAATTTATTTATATATTTTTCTTATTTTTATTTTATTTTTATGTAAAATCAAATCCAAAAAGGAAAGCGAAAACTAGGGCCCCATTTGGATAAATTTTTAATGATTTTTTTAGTTATTTTGATTTATGAGTTTTTTCTTTTTTAATGACTTTTTGTTTTACCGTTTGATCAAAATTTTATATTGTTCTAATTTCTTTTGATGAGTGGAATCCAAAAATTTAAACATTTTAAAAAGTTTCCTAAATATCAAAAAAATATTTTATCCCAAAAATTCATTTAAAATATTTTATTTTCAAATTTGATGAATGTTTTTACATTTTTGAATTTCTCGTCAAGAAAAATCAAAAAAATATAAAATTTTGATCCAATAATTAAAAAAGTTTACTAAAAAAATTTAATAATTAAGCAGCTAAAAATACTCAAAAATTAAAGAGACCTAAGTTTTTCTCTCTTAATTTTTTTACCAACTTCCAAACAGGCCCTTGTGGTATCATGAGAGCGACAGAGAGAGAGAGAGAGAGAGAGAGAGACAGTGTGAAATAGCGGTTGAATCCACAAAATGATTCGGGCCACATTCATATGCTACTTTGCTGAGGTTGAAAACTAGAGGCTAAAATGGTCTTTTAATAAAAGTCAAGAGACATCATTAAATCATTTAGATAAATGTGCTGACGTGATGGAAGACAGATAATTTAATCTCTCCTATCCGACGTCCCGTGGGTGGTCTACAGCGAAATGGTCCTAATATGTGGTTCTATACACTTTAAAATCACTTCATTGAAGATACATTTTAGAAAATTCAAACGCGTCTACAGAGGGACCGACGATGATGACGATAATTCATAAGAAAGGAAAAATATTAGCTTGCGTTTTTATTGGTCTATGGCAAATCTTCCTATTTCCAGGAAATAAACCAATTAGCATTTCTTTCTGATGTGGAAAAAATACACGTCACCTCTTAAAGTTCTAAATATTCTAAGTGGGACACGTCGCCATTAGGATCACATCACCGGCTTTCCTGGTCGCCCCGTGTTATTAAAAAGAACTTAACTCCATTTCGCCTTTCGGGTGATTTATCTCACCCGAGGAAGAGACGTCTCTATGAAAACTTGGTTCTCCAAAAAGACTCCACCTCGTTAGCAGTCTGTCATCATAAGACTCCTTCTCCATCATTCCTCTACCCGACCACCTTCGTGAAGAGTTCCACTTCTACAAGAGAACTATTCCCAATAGACTCCAGCTCGATCACGACGCCTATAAATGTGGGTTGTTCACTAGATAGCATCCTAATATTAATCTCTAGATTTTATTGGGATATCCTCCCATATTTATCTTTCCGAGGAACTCGCCATGATTCATTGACACGACTCATTACTCTGTCTATATAAAGGCCGCTCCCCAATAACAAAAAAGTACGCTCAACACAGACCACACACATTTATTATTGTGCTCTCCATATTGCCTTAACTTATCTCCTGATCGCCTAGATCTGATTCATACGCCGGAGGAGTTTTGAGCGGCCTCACCCCGACCGATTACTTTTATTCACTAGTGTGCAAGTCGCCGCTGTGCAGGTCACCCTTGCTTTAGCTGAGGTCCAGCGTTGAGACCGAGGAGCAATTCTGACTGTTGGTTACTCTCTCAGATTTTTACCACAACACTTTCAATAAAAATGCATTGCGAATTTTATTTTATTTGGATTGGAGTATTTCTTTTACATATAATAAATAAAGAATTTCAAATCAAATCACTTTAGAGTATATATATAAAATAATCATTTCAAATATTTTTGAAACACCTTTGTTAACTGAATAATTCTTAGTATGAAGATTTTAAATCACTTATGTTAAATTATCATTCCAAATTTATAACAATACCAATAAAAGGTCTCAAACGTAATCTCAGAATTTGCTTTGCCCTCTTAAACTTCAAAACTCGACATAGAAATCACAAAATCAGGTAAGGCCGTTAGAGGGAATTAGATGTTTTACCTTTTTGCCCTTCCAAATAACCCTGGCATCTTTTCTACCCTATCCAATCTCTCCCACCCTCTCTCAGCATGAATCTCTGCCCTTTCAATACCAGTATCTCTGGCCCAAAAGAAAACAAAAACACAAATTTGAAAATATGCCAATATCCTCTGAGAGAAAGTGAGGGGAAGACAATAGTTTTGGTCCCTTGCGATGGCAGCGTTGGTCCTTTGTAATGGTGCTAGACGACGATGGCGTTGGATCCGCGACGAAGGCATTGGGTTTTCACGATGGAGCCTTGGAGGTTTACGGTGGTGCACGCTGATGGCGGCTTTGGTTCCAGCGATGAAAGCGGCGGTGTGAGCGACGAGGTTATGGCTATCGCGACCAATTGAAGGGGGGAAGTGGTTGGATTGAAGTGGGTTGTGACTGTGGTGGGTACGACCAGCACTGATTGCATAAATAGTTAAAACATTCAGTCACCGACTCAAAATCAAATTCAGACACCACTGATTTAAAATCATGAAGACCACACAACCCCCAAATCGAACCCAGCAATCTCTCTCGCATCTGGTGTATTGCAGGGGCATGAGTTCCAGTTGTATATGCACTCATATGCATTTAGGGCCATGTTTTGCTGCTGCTGCTACAAATAAGGGGAACAAGAGTAAAGGTATTCTCTTCCCAATCTTAAATCCTTCGAAAACCCGTCTCTTACAACTCTTGTATGAAAAATTATGGCTATGATCTCAGATATTTTCCATGGAATCCATGCGCGTGAAATCGAGCCAATTGTGCGGTTGTAGGTTGGAGAGATGATGGAAGAGAAATCGAGGATAGACACTCGCGATGGTCTTGCAGTGTATATATGAGTTGGCACTGGACAGTAACTCGGTAACGTCCTAATTGTAGCACAGAAAGACTGAGAACGGCCGCCGGAGATATTTTTAGAAAATGGCTCTTCGACAGTCAAGTTAGATGACCAGAGTTGCAATGTAAAGAGAGAAAGTGTGTTTGTTCTTAGGCTCAAAATAGCGTACCTCTCGTACAAAGAATTGCTAACTTTATATGGCACAACTCTGCGTGTTCCTTGAC
>BRYE01000023.1:8857217-8859717 GCA_030159115.1 Actinidia arguta var. hypoleuca
TTCAAAGACTAACCGTATAATTTTTTTTAGTAGGATCAATTGACCTCCCTTGTCTATCTTTTCAACTGCCCCTACTTCCATTATACGATATAAAATCAGCCATTGCCAGCCTAATAATGCTGATTACCGGTCAAACACGGAGACGAATCACCACGTGTTCCTGCGGTACCTATGAATGAACCCATTTACCCATTGTAACGGCACCTAATTGCAATAGCAGAGGCAGACTACTTTTTTGTATAGCACCATCAACCAACGCTGTGCCGTTGCCTTCACGAACACTTCGAATCATTAATAATAAGTCAAATTTCACTTTTCCCCCTTATATAGTATAACCCATGTGAAGATTGGCCCCATCACTTCTATTTATCATCACACAAACCCCTTGGGTTTGTGGACTAATGTGCATCGATTTATTTTTCATCCAAACTAACATGAATTGCACCTCACTCGCACAAATGGAGGAAGCCATTTTTCAAAGACAAAAAATCCTTGTAGAATCTTCAAAATATTAAAAGAAAGAAGAGGCTGCTTTCAAAATCAAATATTTAAATTTTCTATTATTTCTCTCTCCTAACTCTCGGCTACCCTTCTTTTCCTCCCTTTCCCGTTCCCCTTCCCCTTCCCCTTCCCCTTCATGCACCCTCCTCACTCCTCCCCCGTCACCAATAGTAGTTCTCCCCCACCCCCCACCCCCCACTAGCATACGATCACGCATCTATCGTAACAACCCTTCATCAAACTCCACACAAACCACAATTACTCACATATTTGGTTTGTATTTTCATTTGATTCAATTCGAGATTTCGGATTCAATTGAGAGAGAGATTTGGTAAGGGTAGTTGGGTTTACACACAAACACACGTACATGTGCTTGTGTACGTGTGTGGATAAGTAACCGTGTTTAGCTCATCAATTCATCAATCAGAAAGAATATGCAAGTATTAATGTCAATTTTAACTTTAGTCAACGGAGGTTAAATTGTCATAAGTAAAATGAAATTTGTCCTTGCTAATATGTAGCTTGATGAAGCCAAATCAATCCCTCTATTCGGAGAATTAACCACGAAGACTAACTAGAAAATGAACATTGTGGCAGTATGAAAGAATAACCACAATCTTCGCTCTCAATTAACCACAATTGTCATTTGTCACAGGTCAACGTGCATGAGTTCTTTGACATGGCTATCGAAGAATAGATCAACTTGGACATAGGTATAACCAACCTTCATTTTCTCCCAACGTACTTGTGATTTAAGACCAGCATCAGTTTCACATCAACATTGCACTTGATACATACGTACGTACGTATCTATAACATCTAACGTACTAGTCATGACATTTATTTTTTAGACTATTCTTGCACAAATTTCTACACCAGCAAACTAAACACTTATGGCAGTATGAAAGAATAAGCCATGCACAATCCTGTACTACTGTTTTCTCCTCCTCAGATGCATGCGAACAGACAGCCACCTGTGCCACTTTGTATACCCCTATTGCGTTGATAAATTGTATAGGCCGGTGTCTTGATTTATGGACTCGATGTACCAATTGCGCTGGGTACTGAGAGGATCCGTAGTTAATATGTGTAGGATCTTGGTATGGTGATTATAAAGGGTTCTTCGATGGCCAACACTTATATACGTAATCCCTGCTGCTTCAATTTGCTTATATAGATGGGCCTACAGAAATGAAGGATCAATATGAGAACTGATAATTCGACATATCTTATATATCATTAAACTATTAATTAACAATGCCTTTTTGCCCCCAGGATAAGACCCACAGTTAGAAATCATTCAAAGAAGAATACAAATAAAGATTAAATCAGCCTTCATGTTTGAAAGCCACTATTGCCCGTACCAAACCAAGCTTGTCTTAATCAATTGAGGTGGGCTACATGAATCATTTTACGACATTGAGCTCTATCAAGGGTCAAATATTTACCGAGATTCAATCCAGTCATCCTTTTTACTACCGCATCTAATGTTAACTTCAGTCTACCCCACTCTCTAGTGTTGTCACTACCAATAATCATATCACTTATTCTTCCTAATGCATCAGTAGGAGTAGGTGTACGACATATACATCCGAACTACTTAAGTCTATTATCTCTTAGCTTATCTTCAATTGGTGCAACCCCAACCATGTCATGAATGTTAGCATTCCTAATTCTATCATTTCTAGTCTTACCACACATCTGCATCAACATTCTCATCTCAACTATGCTCATTTTGGTCACTTGTTACTTTTTAGCAGCCCAACATTTTATCTCATAAAGCATCGCCGGTCTTGTAGTCATTCTATAGAATTTTTCTTTTAACTTGGGAGGTACTCTTCGACCGCATAATACTCCAGAAGCCGTTCTTCACTTCCTATGCATTACATCATCAACAATCGAACCATCCTCGCTAAAGATAGAGCCTAGATACCAAAATTTCTCGCTCTTTAGTATCTCTTGATTTTGGATCTTTATTCATTCTCTATGGGAACCTCGA
>BRYE01000023.1:8897217-8904717 GCA_030159115.1 Actinidia arguta var. hypoleuca
ATATTGAGGATTATGATATCTCGTATACTTATGTTGTTGCATTAAACTTTTGGTAAATGTAACTTTTATGGATGTTGGAACTTGAAAATTATTTTGAGAATGACACGCTAGGTAGTGCCGGATTTGGTACGTTAGTGTACCCGGAATAAGATGGCTTAGAATAAATCCATGGTGAGAGACAGAAAATCCGCGCGGGAAGGGGAAGCCAAAGCCCTCGATTAGTAACCGAGAAGCTAGCCGGATATTGTCTCATATGCTCGGTGCATGATGAGGTCGATTTATGTACTTGCCTATGTGTGTCATTTGGAATTATTGAATCTATACTTTTTGATAAAAAGTCAAAAAACTTGTGAACTCATTGATTTGCGAAAGTGTGTTTGATATGAATGGAAGTATAGTTTATTGCATCATGTTTTCATCATATACATATGTATCATGATTTTTGGCTTGAGACATCAAGCTCATTGTTAAATCTTTTCAAGATAATTTGCCTTTACTATTAAATAAATTTCACGTACCGAGACTTATCCTGAAACGCGAGGCATATGGATGCCATTTACCTATTTTGATTAGAAAACTTATTAATGTATATTTTTAGGAAAATAGTAATATTCTTTTTGCCCAGTGTAGGCATTATCCATGAATTATCATCCTTGTCTTGTACTTGATAGCTCATGGAAAGCGTAGTCCCAAGGGAGGGATTAATTGTACGATGATATTATGTTAGTATGTTGTCATATTATTTTCGTTGACTTTTCTTTATTAGAGTGTTCACTTACGTGATCAAGTATTGTTTATCTGGGGCGTGACATCATGGTATCAAAGCTCTAGGTTTGAATACCTATGAGCTGTGGGGTGGTTACGCCATAATTGTTTTCGAGTCTAAGTATTGAGGAGAAACGCGATTGTGCTACACACGTAATGGAAATAACATGAACATACGTGCCACTTGTTATTGATTTACATATTGTATAGCAAATGTTTTCACTAAATCGTAAATGAATAGGATTGTCTTATTGTTTTCTTGTGGCATTGTGTAGAACATGCCGCCACATCAAGGTAGAGGTCGCGCGAGATCACTGCCTAGAGCTCGTGGGGCTCGTGGGGAATGTGAGGCTCGTGGGAACCGTGAGGGTGATGGTGAGAATCACCAAGAGTCTGTGATTGGAGGAGGAGCCAATGCTCCTAAAAGGAACGTTGGAGGTGCTCCACTTACGGTGTTTGGTGGTGCTGAATTCATGCAAGGCGTGTTTACTGCCATCGAGCAGGTGGTAAGGAATACGGTGCAAGCAATGCAGGTGCCAGTTAGAGCTACTGACACTAGGGTAACTACAGCCATGAAGGCATTTCTTCAACTTTGCCCGCCGATTTTTAAGGGCGAATTAGATCTTTTGGTGGCAGAAGATTGGGTTGGAAAAAGTCACTAGGGCGTTAGATACAATCTTGGTGATGGAGGAGGAATTACGAGTCTTGTTTGCCTTGTATCAATTGCAAGGGGATGCTCTCCAGTGGTGGAAGACCGTGGAGGAGAGTGTAGCAAAGAAGTGGAAGCCATTTAAGAAGGCATTTTAGACAAATATTTTACAAACACTACAAAGGAAGCATTGAGAATAGAGTTCATAAACCTAGTTCAAGGGAGTATGACTATGGCGCAGTACGAGACCAAGTTCACTAGTTTGTCTAGATTCACTAGGGCTATTGTATCGATGGAGGAAGAGAAGGCAAAACAATTCATGCGGGGACTTAGGCCATCCATAAGGAACAAGATTGTGGGGACTTACTCTACCATGGTTAGCTCGGTGGTAGCTATAAAGGAGACTTTTAATGAAACTAGGAAGATTATAAATCCAAAATCCTAGTGCAAGGGTACTAATACTCAGTTTGAGGGGCATATTTCGAAGAAACCAAAGATTCCTACATCACAGTAGTAGTATCCTACTTGGTTTTCACTCGTTCTTTAGCAGCGCCATCTGGGCAGTCACCCTAAGCAAGATTGACATGTTTTGGGTGTCATCAGCCGAGGAATCGTATCGTGGACTGCCCACTTAAAGGCCAACGACAACGTCAATCGCAGTAGAGAGGACAATCCCGTAACTAGATGCAGGAGCAGTCATAGGTTAAAGGGCCACCTGCTTGTTACCAGTGTGGTCAAGTTGGTCATGACATGCGACAGTGCACGTAGAGGAAAAACAATCAGGGAGCTACAGGATCACAACAACCTACGCAGTCCATTCAGGCCTCGAGCGCCACCCAACATTTACATATACTCAGTGTTCTTATCAATCTGAACCACAGGTTTTAGGCCAACAGGGTCAGAGGACTCAAGGGCGGGTTTATGTGATGACATCAGCATTTGGACCATCAAGGACAGCAGGAGATGCAGTTTGATACCTCTATCATACGAGGTACCTTCCTTGTCTTTAATTCGTGGGCTAGTGTCCTCATTGACACGGGAGTATCACATTCATTTGTCGCATCATCTTCTGCCTTGGCGTTGGGATTAGAGATAGAGTTATTAGATCAATACTTCTGTTAGACATTCTACTTGGGGGTAGATCAACCTTGAGATGAGTTTATAGGTTTTGCGAGGTTGAGATCACCGATCAACGTTTTGTGTTGGATTTTATTGTACTAGACATGACTAATTTTGATGTGATCTTTGGTATAGATTGGTTGGCCAGCTATCATGTTATGATAGATTATTTTTAGTATCGAGTTACCTTTTGTACACCCGAGGGCGATCGTTTTCACTTTGTGGGAGATCGAGGTTGTAGCTTTACTCCATCGTCTACTGATGTGCATAGACAAAAAGAATTGATTTTTTTTTTCTTAATGTGTTTGATCGACGAGAGTAGTATAGTTAGTGTGGTTTTACCACTGGTTGTTTGCGAATTTTTGAATGTCTTTCCCAAAAATCTGATGGAATTACCACTGGATCAGGAGATTGAATTCTCCATTGATCTTATGCCAAGCACCACACCCAACTCTATACCACCGTATCATTTTGCATCAACAGAGTTGCAAGAGTTAAAGATTCAAATTCGAAACTTATTGGATAAAGATTTTATTCGACCTAGTGCATCACCGTGGGGAGTTTCAGCTTTGTTTGCAAAGAAGAAGGATGGACCACTTCAAATGTGTGTTGATTACCGACGACTGAATCGTGTGACTATAAAGAACAAGTATCCACTATCGAGAATTGATGATTTATTTGACAGATTGAAGGGTTTGAGTTATTTTTCAAAGATTGACTTAAGATCGGGTTACCACCAGTTGCGGATCAAGGAAGGGGATATTGCAAAGATGGCTTTTCACTCACTCTACGGACATTATGAATTTCTTGTAATGTCATTTGGTCTTACGAACTCGCCAGCAACTTTCATGGACTTGATGAATCGTATCTTGCATCCGTATCTTGATCGGTTCGTAGTCGTATTCATGGATGATATCTTGGTCTATTTGTCATCAGTTGAGTCACATGAAAAGCATTTGAGAATTGTATTAAAGCTTCTACGAGAGCATCATTTGTATGCGAAGTTTAGCAAGTGCGAATTCTAGTTACTTAAGATGAAATTCTTAGGCCACGTTGTTTCTGGAAGAGGTTAGCTATTGATTTCTTGAAAATTGAAGTAGTGATGAATTGGGAATGATCGAAGACCGTGATTTAAATTTGTAGTTTCTTGGGATTAGTCAGTTATTGCCAATGATTCGTAGAGGACTTTTCATGTCTAGCAGCACCGATGACTCGACTTACGAGGAAGGAAATTCGCTTTGTTTGGAATAACGCTTGTGAGCATTCATTTCAAGAGCTTAAGAAGATGTTGACTTCTGCACCAATTCTTGTTATACCTAAGCAGGGGTTGGAGTACATGGTGTACTATGACGCTTCACGTGATGGCTTGGGTTGCATTTTGATGTAGTTGGGCAAAATGATTGCATATGGTTCACGTCAGCTGAAGACGCACGAGCAAAATTATCTGACTCACGGCTTAGAGCTTGCAGCCGTTATATTTGTGTTAAAAAGTTGGAGGCATTACTTGTACGGGGAATGTTTTAAGGTGTTTTCAAACCACAAGAGCTTGAAGTACCTATTTACGCAAAAGGACTTGAACTTGAGGCAATGACACTGGATGGAGTACATGGAAAACTATGACTTTGACTTACACTATCATCCCGGGAAGGTCAACGTTGTGGCCGATGCGATTAGTAAGAAATCCCTTAGTACCTTGACGAGCATTTATATTCATGAATGGTAGATGCTTTAGGATATCGGTGAGTACGACTTGTTTCTCAACGAAACGGACGAGTTTGCTACATTATTCACATTGTTAGCAGAATCATCCATCATTAATCGAGTTATTGAGGCACAACAGTAGGATGTGGAGGCTAAGACGATTTGCATTTGCATTACTAGAGGTGTAGGGCCAACAGATTGGGTTTTGCATTCAGACCAGGGTTTAAGATACAAGTCTAGATTATTCGTACTTTTGTCTAGTAAAGACGACGTTCTTCATGAGTTTCATCATTCACGACTTGTCGTTCATCCTGGAGAGACGAAGATGTATCATGATTTGTGTTGCCAATTTTGGTGGAGGCGAATGAAAAAAGACGTTTTGTCATTTCAAAATGTTTGACTTGCCAACAAGTGAAAGTCGAACACCAAAAACTAGTAGGTTTGTTACAACCATTACCTGTTCCTGAGTAGAAATGGGAGTTAATCACGATGGACTTTGTGTCCGTTTTGCCTAGGTCACTGAGAGGGCACGACAGTGTTTGGGTTGCGGTCGATCATTTGACAAAATTCGCGCATTTTCTTCCTATCTGTTTGTCAAATTTGGCAGAGAATCTTGGCGTCATTTATGTTCGTGTAATCATTCAACTTCATGGGGTTCCGATATCTATCATTTCTGATAGAGATTTTCAGTTTACATTACTCTTTTAGAAAGGGATACAATCAGCTATTGGTTCAGATTTGAGACTTAGCATGGCATTTCATCCTCAGACCGATAGGCAGTCTGAGTGTACTATTTAGATTCTAGAGGACATGATTCGGGCATGTATGCTTGATTTCGGGGAATCATGGAAGGATCATCTACACTTAGTGGAATTCGCATATAATAACAATTATCAGGCGAGCATAGAGATGGCACATTTTGAAGCTTTATACGGTAGACCGTGTAGGTCACCTATGTGTTGGACCGACGTTAGAGAGGTAGCGCTTGCAAAATCAGATTAAGTTCATAATACGACCGATAAAGTAGTCATGATAGAAAGCGTTTACTCACGGCACAGAGTCGTCAGAAAAAATGTCATTTGGAGTTTACCGGGGGAGACCAAAGAGGGAATTGATGCGTTTTGGGCACAGTGGTAAGCTATCGCCAAGGTTTATTGGTCCGTTTGAGATTTTCGATTGTGTTGGAGTTATGGCGTATCATCTTGCTTTACCACCAAAGTTGGCCAATGTACACAATGTGTTTCACATTTCGATGTTGCAGAAAGACGAGCCCGATCCTTCACACATTTTGGATTGGGGAGATCTTATCATTAATGAGGACGTCACTTATGAGGAGCGACTGATTCATGTGTTGGACACACAGGACCAAGTTCTTAGAAGGAAGACCATTCCATTGGTGAAGATTATATGGCTTCAACATGGCGTGGAAGAGGCTACGTGGAAGCGCAAATCAGAGGTTCGTGCAAAGTAACCAGTTCTTTTTAAGCCATCTGGTACATTTATCTAATTTAATTGGCAAAATTTCTTAAATGGTAGAGGTTGTAAGGTTCTAAAATTTTTCTTTTTATATATATAGATAATTAGGACGCATATATGATGTCATAATACTATATGTATCTATATGTGTAAATATACATGTGTATGTATATTTATATGAGCTATTATGGACTTTAGTGTAAATTGGGCACATTTAATTTAATTGAGTCACTTGTGGAGTAGTTGGGCCTAAGTATATTTTATATTGGGTTTGATGAAAATTAAAACTGACCTAGTGTGAGAGAATGGGCCAATTACTTGACCCATGATTAGTTTGAGTTATTTGTGTTGGCCAAACAAGGCCTAAGGGCCTTGAATGCCATTTATTACATCTCTCTCTCTCTCTCTCTCCTCTTTTGACCTAAAGACATTTACTCAAGCATTTACTCTTCTTATTTCTCTCTCTCTCTAAGGTTTCCATCTTGAGCTGGGCTTATGTGTGTTAGAGTGAAATTTGAGTAGTAGTTCTTTGGGAGAAAGATATCCACTCAACAGGGGCTTCGTATTGAACCAAGAAGGTTTTAAATCAGAGCAAATCAGAATTTTGGACATCATCCCATCTTCAACATCTTTGGTAGTTTTCTTACATTTATTTGAGGTAAAGGTGGTTTTTTTGTTAGGGTTTAATATTAGGGTTGTGTTAATAGCTTATACTTAGCCTATTGAGGTATTATTCCCTCATTGAAAAACTTGGTTTAAATGAAAATCTGAAGTTCAGCAATCTGGAAATGTTTTGTTTTCTGCGTATACTACCAGTAGTCGTATATTCTCTACCGGTAGTTTTCTTTTATTTTTTATGCTGAATTAATATCCCGATCTACCGGTAGTACTCTTTTTCACTACCAGTAGTGATTATTTACATGTTGTTGTTGGATCATTGTCTACCGGTAGTATTCTTATCCACTACCGGTAGTGATTAATTGAATTTCACCTCTGGATCATTGTCTATCGGTAATGAATATTATCACCTTGCCGAATTCGGTACATTAGTATACCCGGAATAAGATGGCTTAGAATAAGTCCATGGTGAGAGACCGAAAACCCGCGCGGGAAGGGGAAGCCAAAGCCCTCAATTAAAAACCAACAAGTTGGTCGAATATTGTCTCATATGCTCGGTGCATGATGAGACCGATTTATGTACTAGCCTTGGTGTGTCATTCTGAATTATTAGATATATATACTTTTTGATAAAAAGTCAAAAAACTTGTGAACTCAATTGTTTGCAAAATCATGAATCGGAAAGTGTGTTTCATATGAATGGAAGCATAGTTTATCGCATCATATTTTTATCATATTTTTATCAATGTAACTTACTTTTACTATTAAATAAATTTCAGGTACCGAGACTTATCCTGAAACGTGAGGCATATGGATGTCGTTTACCTATTTTGATTAAAAAACTTATTAATGTATAATTTTGAAAAAATTATAATATTCTTTTAGTCCGGTGTGGACATTGTCCATGGATTATCATTATTGTCTTGTACTTGATAGCTCATGGAGAGCATAGTCCCACAAGAGAGATTAATTGTACTCTGATGTTATGATAGTATGTTGTCATATTGTTTCCGTTGACTTTTCTTTATTCAGAGTGTTTATTGTTTATCCGAAGCGTGACAGGACTACACAAACTCGGCACCTAGATTTTAGGACAATTTCAATCTAAAAATTATTTTTACTCATAAATAAATAAAATACAAGGTTGACATATTTAAAAATTTCTATTACTC